>CAMOHE010041048.1:0-17719 GCA_946598075.1 Artocarpus hirsutus | reverse complement strand
GCAGTTCGGTATGCCAAACTTAAAGTTCGGCCTGCCTATGAAAAAGTTCGGCCTGCCTATGCGCGAATTAAAAATCACGCATTTTCACGTGTTTTTACGCGTATCTTATCCGATATAGACCCGAATTTGGTTCTTTTTGAATTTTTGAGACCTTATCTGATAAGGAATGACCCTAGACCCAAACTCTATAAATAGGGAGTGAGTCTAATGAGTTATTCAGATCAATAGAGAGATTAAGAGTGATACTCTACTCGTGAGAATCTGAAACTCCCTGAGAGCTCTTGTTCACAAATCACGAACACTAGCTTTGGGTTCTCTCAATTGATTGGAAGGAGAGTCACCTTGAGGAAGAGCTGTATGTGTAAGCCCACACTCACTCCGATTGTGGATAGAGAATAGCAAAGAAGACCAGTTGGTTGAGGCTCTTCTAGAACGTTACTTCTCTACACAGACTTCGGGGTTTTCGGCGTATACAAGGTCAGTAAGATTAGGTTAATTTATACATATAGCATATCAAACTTATGTTTTAGAAAATACTCTGATTTAAAATTTTTAAAATTCCACTGCATATTATTTTTCCAACAACTCCGAATTGCATGATGCCTTTACAAGGCAATACCTTCAAGAGAACAAAGTCTCCTACCTCGAATTCCAAGGGTCGACGTCTTCTATCCTCGTAACTCTTCTGTCGACTTTGAACTACCATCAATCGATCTCAAATTATGGTGACCTTCTCATTACTTTCATCCAGTTCCTACCGAAGTCCAACGTACAAGCATGTAACATGTCTTTGAGAATCTGAATAACCCGCTCAGATTGTCCATCAGTCTGAGGATGAAACACTATGCTGAAATTTAAATTTGTATCCAAAGCCTCCTAAAAGCTTCTCCAGTACTTGGCATTGAATTTGGTATCTCTATCTGAGGTGATGGACAAAGGAACTCCATGCAACCGCACTATGTTCTGTAGATACAATTCTTTGAGAACTCTCCTTAAACATGTCGACTTGAACAAAATAAAATCAGCTAACTTCGTTAACCTATTGACCACGACTCAAATCGCATCATCTCTTTACTCTGTCCTCGACAATCTAGTAAGGAAATCTATTGTGATATGTTCCCATTTCCACCCTAGAATAGGAAGTGGCTAAAGCTAACCTGCTGGTTTTTGATGCTCGGCTTTCACCTGAAGACAAGTCATACACTTGGCCACGTATTTTTGGACATCTTTCTTCATACCTCTCCACCAACATTGCCTCTTGAAATCACGACACATCTTCATACTCCTCGGATGAATGGAAAACTGAGACTTGCGGGCTTCGTCCATAACAGCCTTCGTTACTTCCAAGATTGTTGGAACTACTAGGCACTCCCTAAAGTACAACGATTCTTCAAACTGCCCTACATCCTGAATTCGCCTCCAGATTCCCCATTGATGTGGATCTTACCACCGATTCTACTTCATCATCTGAACAAGAGCTAGGGTCGTCTCCATGTGGTACACCAAAACACGATCATAGTCTTCATAATACTATAGCTCGTACTCACTCACTGTTGCATCTCCTTTCCAATCTTCAAGAGCCAGACATGTAAGTATCCTTAAAGACTTTCGACTGAGTGCATCCGTGACTACATTAGCTTTCCCAAGATAATTATAAAATATATATCTAGGATATTGTATTTTATAATTATAGGAGCTTGAACTATATATGTCCTTTGGGTCCTCTTTACTTGCTCATGATAAATCCTACAGCGATACTATAACACCCCGAAGTTAATTAGATGTTATTAGAATGTAAAATGGTAGATTAGTGTGCCATAATGATTATTTTAAACTTAATTTGATCATTTTGTGGAATTTCTAAATTTTTGTTGTTTTATTCTTTTAATAAATTTTAATTATTCTTAATTAATTTCAATTGTTGTTTTAGATTTTTAATAAAATGATTTGTTAAATATTAAGTAGCTTTTATTTGAAAACAGTATGTTGTTGCACGTGGTTTTGTGCAACTAATTTTCTCTCTCTTCCTCTATTTATATCTCACATCTCCATCTCTTCCTCACTCTCACTCGTCACTCTCTCTCTCTTCTCTCTCTCTCGGTATCTCTCACTCTCTCTCATTCTCTCTCAAAAAAATTTAAACCAAAATTCGATTTCAAGCTTCGGGTTAGTAGATTGGAGGCTTGGGAATGCAATTAAGCAGCCGCAAAATCGAATCAAAGCTTAATTCAAGGTTAGTTTTCAAGATTTCTAAACTTTTTAAAATTTTCAATTTTTCTTGTATTTTGAAATCTAAGCTTTTCTAAGCTTAGAAAACCTTCAATCTAGGTTAGATGAACTTAGAATAACTAGAATACAAGCTTTGTTTCATCAAAAACAGATTTGAATTAAGATTTTTTATTTTTCTCTATTTTTGGATTTTTCAAAAAATTTTGTTTAAAACTTATTTTAATGCATTAGAAAGTAAACTACTATGTTTTTCCATTGATTATGATCATTACCTATGCTTGAGAATTAAGGAAACAGGTTAGGATTGAAGATTTGGGCTCGGGGAGGCTGAGACCTGTGGTTGGAAAATTCTAGAATTTTCCAAATTGATAGGCTGAACTTCGTGTTCAGCAGGCCGGATTCATCCAACCAGCAAGCCAAACCTGGGAAAATTTGACCAGTCAAACTTGGACCTCCGATAGGCCGAACTGTGCAGTTTGGCCAGCCGAACCAGGGTAATCGGCAGGCCAACCGGGCATGGAGAAATTTTGTGATTTTTCACCCGTTTTCATTGTTTTGAACCCTGATTAAAACCCCGACTTTATAAAATGATTTTATAAACCTAAATGGCACAGTAGGACACCATGAGATGATTTATGACCTAGGATATCTCGGGTTAGATACTAATAGACCTAGTTTGTATTCAAGGTTATGTAAGGATCCGCGGAGCTAACGTATAGCGGACCATGATTACGGTGTGGGACACCGGCACAAGTATTGAGGTAGGACTTCTACCCCTTCTTTGGTAGCCAGTTTTAAATGTTTTGGCCTCAAATGAAATTTTAACGAAAATGTTTTTATGGTTAATTGAAAAAGGATTTTATTAACTGTTTTCCCAAAACGATAGATCGAGATGCTTTCGTAATAAACCTCATAATGAATGCAAATGATCATATTTGGTAAAAGAGATTTTAAGAATCATGAAAATATATATGTACATATATATTTTAGGGCATGATGCCATATCAGAGATCGGATCGTGTGGTGTGCGACCTTGGAGGCAGGTCCCGAAACCCAACTGGGCTACTACGGTGGTGACTTACATATGGTTTGCCCAGGAAAAGAAAATGGTACTCTTTCTGGTCGACCTATTTAATTTATTTTTGGTAAGGAAAGCTTTTATAAAATTTTCATCTGTTTATTTGTTTGTTCTGGTCATTTTCTATATATTTATTTGATCTATGAAGTTTCTTTTAAAGTTAAATATTTTCAAAGTTTTAGTCCTACTGAGCCTTTCGCTCACGTTTTATTTGTTTTAAAATCTTACCCTATAGGTGGATATCAGCTTAGGATCGAAGAATAGTCCGCTGACCGGACTTGCGATCAGTAGAAGATTTTGGTAGGTTGTATTACAAAAATTCAAGCCATGTAAGATCTTAACTTTTTCTTTTACTCTGGACTGTAGTTGTATTGTAATATTGTCAGTACTATGTGTGTGCACAAGATGTGGGCTAGTGAGACCCATTCTCGCCTCATCCTATGTTCTTTTATTATTTTTATTGTTTCCTTGCCGCTTATTTTATTTTATTATTTTATTTGTTTGAATATTATAACCGTTTGTTTTAAATAAACGATTTTAAAATTATCACATTTTTATTAATAAAATAAATTCTAAAACCTGATTTTAACTAAATTTTTATTCATTTAACTTAATTATTCCACCACGTCACCTCCCGTACTCTGGGGCGTGATAGAATGGTATCAAAGCTCAAGGTTATGAACCTTGGGAATTGTGCACACATAGGTAAGACAATAAAATACCATTGATAGTCCAAATTTTGTTTTCAGAAGTGAGAGAATGGTACCTAGATGTCGTTCGATAGCAGACGCCAAGTTTGGAAATGATGAGGGCATGATGAGGGTCATGTTTGCTGTATTTTGGCAGATGGAAACAAGGGCGAGGCCAGATGATTCCGAGGCTAGTCGTCGACATTCACACTTTAAGGAATTTTGACGTGCGTCTGTGCCAACTTTTGATAGAAATGGGGATCCGCAGGCAGCAGAGTATTAGCTAGATTTGATCGTGAAGCATCTGGATACCCTTGGCGTGCCAGAGGAGTATTGCGTGGAGTTTGTAGCATATAAGTTCGAAGGTGGTGTTAATACTTGTTGGAAGCAAGCTAAACGCCTAGAGAACAATGGTAACATCATTTGGGATAGATTCAAGGAGCTGTTTTACGATCGGTATTTTCTACAAGGATACAGGCATCAAAAGGCGGTAGAATTCTATAGGTTGCAGCAGAGTGATATGTCAGTTCAGGAATATGAAGCAAGGTTCAATGAATTGGCCAGGCTTTGCTCCATCTACAGTGGCATCGAAGCGTGAGAAGTGCATCATATTTTAGGATGGACTCAAAGCCCTTATTCGACGACAGATAGTTGCTCTATGACTCAGGAACTTTGGTGAGCTTGTGTCATCAGCAATATCAGTGGAAAATGATTACACGTTGTACTGTGAGAATCGAGCCAAAACGTCAAGAGGACCACAGAGGAGCGACCGGAGGAGCATCAGTAGTCGACCAACTCGGGGAAAGAACAAGCAAGGTGGCATGAATAGTGACAGCAACAGCTCATCTAGTAGTGGGCGTAGCAATCCCTATAGCTTCCATTATCATTATTGTCAGCAGCCAGGACACATCAAGAGGAATTGAATGATCAGGAGTGCTCGCCTAGGATTTTAGACCGAAGAAGGAGCTAATCGTCAGCCTCAGCTTCAGACTTTACCTCAGCCTCAGCAGTACCCTCAGCTACCATTCCATCAATTCTCTCCTCAGCAACTGCCATATTCAACACAAGGACACCAACCGTAAAACTTTCAGCGTAACGTCCCTCAATACCGAGCGTCGAGTACAGCCAGCGTGCAGTCACCGTCAACGCAGTAGTATCGGCCAACTAACCCAGGATCCAGTAGTGTTTGTAGAGGAAAAGGGAAAGTTCCAGTATAGGTTCATATGATGACATCAGGGAGTTCAGATGCCCAGACCAGTAACATGGTTATCGACGGTACGATCATGGTTTCTCAGTCTTTAGCAAATGTGTTATTCGATACTGGTGCCACTCATTCTCTCATTTTGAGCTCATTTGTACATGCCTTGGAATTAAAAATAGAAGAATTTGATGAACCCTTAGTTATAGCTTCACCCTTGGGGCGGGTGTGTGTGAATAGTATTTGTAAAGCTTGTAAAATAAAGATTGGGGATGAGATTTTGAAAAGTGATTTGATTGTAATCCCCATGAGATCATATGATGTAATCCTAGGGATGGATTGGTTATCTAGATACAGTGCAGTATTGGACTGCCAACTTAGGAAAGTAACCCTAGTATCTGATAAGGGGACGGTGATCACTTACCAGGGTGGTGGTGATCGATTGATGAGTGAGCGTCTTGTAAGAGCGTGTCTCGGAGGGCGAAAGAACTCAACTTACTGTGTATTTCTCATAAATTTAGAAGGAGAGCCCAGTGTTTGAAAAGACATGTAGTGATTCTAGTGGTAGATGAATTTGAGGATGTCTTCCCCGACTAGCTACCAGGATTACCACCGCATCGAGAAATCGAGTTTGGTATTGAATTGTTTTTGGGAATAGCACCGATTTCTATAGCACCTTACCTGATGGCACTGGCAGAAATGAAAGAACACAGGAAGCAACTTTAGGAACTTGTTGATTAGGGATATATCTTGAATAGTACATTACCATGGGGAGCATCTATTTTGTTTGCAAAGAAGCATGATGGGACTCTCAGATTATGTATAGATTATCGGCAATTGAATCGAGTCACAATAAAGAACAAGTATCCTCTGCCCAGGATCGATGAGTTGTTTGATTAGTTGGGAGGTTTGTGGTATTTCTCAAAGATAGATTTAAGGTTAGGGTGTCATCAACTCAGGATTAAGGAAGAGGACATTCCCAAAGCAGCTTTCAGGACCCGGTATGGACATTTTAAATTTTTGGTGATGTCATTTGGTTTGACGAACGCTCCGGCAGCTTTCATGGATTTGATGAACAGGATATTCAGGCCTTACTTGGATCAGTTTGTGATTGTGTTCATCGACAAAATTTTGGTTTATTCTAAGACTTGAGAGGAGCATGCGCAGCATCTCAGGATCATGTTTCAGACTCTACAGAGCATCAATTGTATGCCAAGAAGGAAAAGTGTGAGTTATGGTTAACATAGGTCAAATTTCTAGGGCATGTCATCTCCGAGCATGGTATCTCTGTGGATCCGTCAAAGATAGAAGCTGTAGTGGATTGGGAACGACCGAGGAATGTGACAGAGATCCGCAGCTTCTTAGGACTTGTAGGATACTACATGAAATTTGTGAAGGACTTCTCAAAGGTAGCAGCACCACTGACAAGATTGGTTAGAAAAAATGTCAGGTTCGAGTGGAACGAAGAATGTGAGTTTGCTTTTCAAGAGCTAAAGAATCGGTTAACCTCAACACCAGTGTTGATCATTCCTAGTAATGATGAGCTATACGAGGTTTACACGGATGCTTTAGGGCGTGGATTTGGGTGTGTGTTAATGCAGCATGGATGCGTGGTAGCATATAGATCGAGACAGTTACGACCTCATGGATGAAATTACCTTAGTCATGATCTGGAGCTTACAGCTGTGATTCATGCATTGAAGATCTAGAGATATTACTTGTATGGGGTGACATTTCAGGTTTTCTCTGACCACAAGAGTTTGAGGTATTTGTTTACTCAAAGGGATTTGAACTTACGGTAGCAAAGATGGATGGAATACATGGAGGATTATGATTTTACGTTGCAGTATCATCCCGAGAAAGCTAATGCAGTCGCAGATGCGCTTAGTCAGAAATCTTCAGGGATACTTGCATGTTTGGCTCTTGAAGATTGGAGAAGGGATGCGACAGTGAGTTCGGGCTACAATATTATGAAGACTACGATCGTGTTTTGGTGTACCACATGGAGACGACCCCAACTCTTATTTAGATGGTGAAGTAGAACCAGTGGTAGGACCAGCATCTTCAGGGAATCTGGACGCAAATTCAGGATGGAGAACAGTTCGAAGAATGGAGGATACATGCGGATGGATCATTGTACTTCAGGGAGTGTCTAGCCATTCCAGCAATTGCAGAAGTGACAAAGGCCGTAATGGACGAAGCGCACAAATCTCAATTCGCCATTCATCCAAGAAGCATGAAGATGTATCGTGACTTGAAGAGGCACTATTGGTGGAGAGGCATTAAGAAGGACGTTCAAGAATACATGGCCAAGTGTGAGACTTGTCTTCAGGTGAAAGCCGAGCATCAAAAGCCAGCAGGTCAGCTTCAGCGACTTCCTATTCCAGGGTGAAAATGGGAACACATGACGATAGATTTTCTTAGTAGATTGCCAAGGACAGAATAGTAGCAAGATGCGATTTGGGTTGTGGTCAACAAGTTAACGAAGTTAGCTCATTTCATTCTATTAAGGTCGACATGTTCGAAGAGGATTCTCGGGGAATTGTATTTGCAGAACATAGTAAGATTACATGGGGTTCCTTTGTCCATCACATCAGATAGGGATACCAGGTTTAATGCCAAATATTGGAGGAACTTCTAGGAGGCTATAGGCACAGATTTGAACTTTAGCACGATATTTCATCCTCAGATCGATGGGCAATCTGAGCGGGTTATCCAGATCCTAGAAGACATGTTACGTGTGTACACATTGGATTTCGATGGGAACTGGAAGAAATACTTACATCTAGTGGAGTTCGCATACAACAACAGCTATCAATCAAGTATTGGTATGGCACCGTTTGAAGCATTATATGGATGACCGTGTCGATCTTTGGTGTGTTATGCCAAACCAGAAGATAGAGTTATTCTTGGACCGGATGAGATTCGCGATAGCTATGAGAAGATCGTCGTGATTTGAGATCGACTGAGAGCAGCTCAGAGTCGACAAAAGAGTTACACAGATAGAAGACGTCGACCCTTGGAATTCAAGGTTGGAGACTTTGTACTCTTGAAGGTATCTCCTTGCAAAGGCATTTCATGATTTGGAGTGAAAGGAAAACTCATGCCAAGATATATTGGACCGTTGGAGATTACTCAACGTGTTGGTGTGGTTACTTATCGGCTTAACCTTTTTCTACAACTTTTGCATGTTCACAACGTATTTCATGTGTCAATGCTTTGGAAGTGTCCACCTAAGCAGGATAAGATTGTTTCATTCTAGGACGTACAGATTTAGGAAGACACGACGTATGAAGAAGTGCCAATCCAAATCATCGATCGTAAAGTGATTAGTTTGCGTTGTCGTGAGATCTTGTTAGTTAAGCTTATGGTCGACGGGTTAACAAAGTCAGCTCATTTTATTCCGTTCAAGTCAACATGTTCGAAGAGGAATCTCAGGGAATTGTATCTGTAGAACATAGTAAGATTACACGGAGTTCCTTTGTCCATTACATCAGATAGGGATACCAGGTTTAATGCCAAATATTGGAGGAGCTTCCAGGAGGCTATGGGCATAGATTGAACTTTAGCACGGTATTTCATCCTTAGACCTATGGGTAATTTGAGAGGGTTATCCAGATCCTTGAAGACATGTTACGTGCATACGCATTGGATTTTGGTGGGAACTGGAAGAAATACTTACATCTAGTGGAGTTCGCATACAACAACTGCTATCAATTGAGTATTGGTATGGCACCATTCAAAGCATTATATGGACGACTGTGTCGATCTCTGGTGTGTTGGGCCAAACCAGAAGATAGAGTTATTCTTGGACCGGATGAGATTCGCGATAGCAATGAGAAGATCGTCGTGATTCGAGATCAACTGAGAGCAGCTCAGAGTCGATAGAAGAGTTACGCAGATAAAAGATGCCGACCCTTAGAATTCGAGGTTGGAGACTTTGTACTCTTAAAGGTATCTCCTCGCAAAGGAATTTCGCGATTCAGAGTGAAAGAAAAACTCACGCTAAGATATATTGGACCGTTCGAGATTACTCAACGTGTTGGTGTGGTTGCTTATCAGCTCAACCTTCCTCTATAACTTTTGCATGTTCACAACGTATTTCATGTGTCGAAAGTGTCCGCCTGAGCAGGATAAGATTGTTTCATTCGAGGACATACAGATTTAGGAAGACACGATGTATGAAGAAGTGCCGATCCAAATCATCGATTGTAAAGTGATTAGTTTACACTTCATGAGATCTTGTTAGTTAAGGTCATGTGGTAGCATCAGGAGGTTGATGAAACCACTTTGGAATTAGAGTCGAGTATGCGGGAGTTATATCTGCATTTGTTTTGTTTTTGAATTGATTTGTAAATTTTGAGGACGAAATTTTTTTTAGGGGTGGAGAGTTGTAACACCCCGAAGTAAATTAGATGTTATTAGAATGTAAAATGGTAGATTAGTGTGCCATAATGATTATTTTAAACTTAATTTAATCATTTTGTGGAATTTCTAAAATTTTTGTTGCTTCATTCTTTTAATAAAATTTAATTATTCTTAATTATTTTCAATTGCTATTTTAGATTTTTAATAAAATAATTTGTTAAATATTAAGTAGCTTTTATTTTAAAACAGTGTGCTGTTGTATACGGTTTTGTGCAACTAATTTTCCCTCTCTTCCTCTATTTATATCTCACCTATCTCTCTCTTCCTCGCTCTCACTCATCACTCTCTCTCTCTTCTCCCTCTCTCTCGGTATCTCTCATTCTCTCTCAAAAAAATTTGAACCAAAATTTGATTTCAAGCTTTGGGTTAGTGGATTGGAGGCTCGAGAATGCGATTGAGCAACCACAAACTTGAATCAAAGCTTAATTCAAGGTTAGTTTTCAAAATTTCTAAAATTTTTAAATTTTTTAGTTTTTCTTGCATTTTGAAATCTAAGCTTTTCTAAGCTTATAAAACCTTCAATCTAGGTTAGATGAACCTAGAATAACTAGAATACAAGCTTTGTTTCATCAAAAACGGATTTGAATCAAGATTTTTCATTTTTCTCTATTTTTCACTATTTTTGGATTTTTTAAAAAATTTTGTTTAAAACTTGTTTTAATGCATTAGAAAGTAAACTACTATGTTTTTCCATTGATTATGATCATTCCCCATGCTTGAGAATTAAGAAAATAGGTTAGGATTGAAGATTTAGGTTCGGGAAGGCCGACACCCGTGCCTGAAAAATTCTAGAATTTTTCTAGATCGGTAGGTCGAATTCAAGTGTTCGGTAGGCCGAATTCATTCGACTGGCAGGCCAAACCTGAGAAAATTCAGCTGACTGGACTTGGACTTCCAGTAGGCCAAACTGTGTAGTATGGCCGGGCGAACTAGGACGATCGACAAGCTGATCGAGCGTGGTGAAATTTTGTGATTTTTCACCCGTTTTCACTGTTTTAAACCCTGATTGAAACCCTGACTTTATAAAATGATTTTATAAACCTAAATGGTATACTAGGACACCATGAAATGATTTAATGACCTAGGATATCTCAAGTTAAATACTAATAGACCTAGTTTATATTCAAAGTTATGTGTGGATCCGCAAAGCTAACATATAGTGGACCAGGATTACGGTGTGGGACACCGGCACAAGTATTGAGGTAGGACTTCTACCCCTTCTTTGGTAGCCAGTTTTAAATGTTTTGGCCTCAAATGAAATTTTAACGAAAATGTTTTTATGGTTGATTGAAAAAGGATTTTATTAAATGTTTTCCAAAAACGATAGATCGAGATGCTTTCATACTAAACCTCATAATGAATGCAAATGATCATATTTGGTAAAAGAGATTTTAATAATCATGAAAATATATATGTACATATATATTTTAGGGCATGATGCCATATCAGAGATCGGATCATGTAGTGTGCGACCTTGGGGGCAGGTCCCGAAACCCAGCTAGGCCACTACGGTGGTGACTTACATATGGTTTGCCCAGGAAAAGGAAATGGTATTCTCTCTGGTCGACCTATTTAATTTATTTTTGGTAAGGAAAGCTTTTATTAAATTTTCATCTGTTTATTTGTTTGTTCTGGTCATTTTCTATATATTTATTTGATCAATGAAGTTTCTTTTAAAGTTAAATATTTTCAAAATTTTAGTTCTACTAAGCCTTTCGCTCACGTTTTATTTGTTTTAAAATCTTACCCCATAGGTGGATATCAGCTTAGGATCAAAGAAGAGTCCGTTGACCGGACTTGCGATCAGTAGAAGATTTTGGTAGGTTGTATTACAAAAATTCAAGGCATGTAAGATCTTAACTTTTTCTTTTACTCTGGACTATAGTTGTATTGTGATATTGTCAGTACTATGTGTATGCACAAGATGTGGGCTAGTGGGACCCATTCTCGCCTCATCCTATGTTCTCTTATTATTTTTATTGTTTCCTTGTCGCTTATTTTATTTTATTATTTCATTTGTTTGAATATTATAATCGTTTGTTTTAAATAAATGATTTTAAAATTATCACATTTTTACTAATAAAATAAATTCTAAAACCCGATTTTAACTAAATTTCTACTCATTTAACTTAATTAATCCACCACGTCACCTCCCGTACTCCAGGGCGTGACAGATACCGCATGCTTTTCCTACATTTTGGTGACTTATGTTAAATTATTAGATTGGCTAAAATTTGATAGGATCAGATCTAATAATTCATGTTAGTTTATCGGTTGAATTAATTCCAAATAAACATATTGAATTATTTGGATAATATATTATTTTATATGAGATTATCCAGAGATGACTATTTTTTTTAGATAACTTTTCTTTTGGGTTATTTGAATTAAAACTGAGGTTTTATCTAAGAATTTTGGGTGGAAAGTAAGATATTCTCATGGATCTAAATTATCTCAAGTTTGATAGGCTGATGCAATAATTCGACCTATCGATGGAGTAAGTTCGACTGGCTGATGGGAAAGTTCGACCTACCAATCGTAAGATAATTTGTATATGCATTCTAAATGCATTTTTCATCAGAAGTTGATCCAAATTCAAATTTTGAGACCTTATCTAACAGGGCTTAACACTATGTTCGACCACTATAAATAGGTGTTGAGTTTTTTAAGTTATTAAGATCAGTTGAGAAGCATAGAGTGAGTACACTAGTGAGAGAAACTCTAAAACTCCTTGAGGACTATTGTTCAACATCAAGAACCTTAGCTCCAGGTATTGTCAAGTGGTTGGAAGGAGAGTCACCATAGGAAGAGCTATATGACATGTAACCACCCACACTCTGATCATAGATAGAGAATAACAAAGAAGACTAGTTGGATGAGACACTTCTAGAACGTTCTTCCCTATACGGATTCGAGCCTACTTCAGTATGCAAAAGTGGTTAGTAAGATCTGTTATATATCGCATTTCTATCTATCACATTTCTATCTTGTGTTTAGAAAAATACTCTGATTTAAAAAATTTTCAATTCTATTACGTAGTCATTTTCCAACGCCTTTAACATGTTCTGTGTATAGAACACACTTTGTTTTATCCGTTAGATCCTAACAAGTATGAATCATAGTTTTATGGTTTGAACTAAGTTCCCAAACACGTCATTAAAAAATTCTTTTTTGAGAATTTATAGGGCTAAAATAAAGGTAATCTATAGGTAGGTAGTTTAAATGCACGTCTTTTTGTTCCATTTACACAAATTGAGCAATAAAATATCACATTATTTGAAAATTAAAATTCATTGATGTTCTCTGTTATATTATATATAAGTTTATATATATGCATGTATATATCTTAAAGGCCCCAATAATTGTCTGTTGTCCATAATCAAGTACTATTCATATATATAAGGCATGATTTCATTAGATAATACAAAATATAAGTTTACAATTAGTAAACAAAGTTGGACACTTTATCATAAAAAAATGTTGGTGTTGTCTATTTCAAAATTGCTGAAATGCTTTAATCTAGGCTATACTAATGTTAATGATTACTGAATAAAGACATAATTGTTTTTAGAATACATTGATCCCAAACCACAATAGAATTGTCATCCTTACTTAATTTTCTCTTAATAATCGAATTATATTGTATTTAATCATTTTATAGATATTACCTTAATTCTAAGTGTTTAGTAGATTCACATCTACTAATTGTGTTATTTCTTTGTTAATGAATGCAATCAAGATCGTTTATTAAAACCTTGATTTATTAGAGACAAAATTTTACAGGTAGCCAAGAACAATATTTCATAGATAAGAAATCCATAACTTCTATTGAAAGAAGAAAATATAACATTATCATGAGTATTAACTTAAGAACTTGAGTGAAAGAGATCTCTTTAATTAATATGTGATAAAAAATATATTATCCAAATATTTTATGATTTGTTCATCACTAGGTCATTGATTTGAGAATTGACTGTGCTCATAATATTCTATAATATATATTATTTTAAGCATAATGTTATATATATCTGCAAAATTCAAAAATATTGTCATATCTAGGCATGGTAATTAATTAACTTTTTATCACAAAAATAATTAACCAAGTAAAAGGGATACCATGATTTCTCAAAGCCCCTGATACGGAAACCTACCTTATCCTTTGTTAATTTAGAAGGATTAATGGGGCAAGGATAGGAATTGGTTTTCTGTAACACCCCGAAAATAATTAAATGATATTAGTGTAGAAAATGATTGAATTAGTGTTCCATAATGTATTTTTTTAAACTTAATTTGACTATTTTGAGATATTCCTGAATTCATATTATTCTCGATTATTTTAATGATTCTTAACTATCTTTAACTATTTTTAATTGTTATTTTGAATTTTTAAAATAAAATAATTTGTCGAATACCAACCAGGTCCTTTTTCAAAGCCGTGGTTGGTGCACGGTTTTCTCTCTTGGTTTTGCTCACCTTTCCTCTCTATTTATTTCTCTCTTCCTTCCTCTCCCTCACTCTCTCACGCTCACCCTCACTCTCTCTCTTTCTCTTGTCTCTCTCTCTCTCCACTGCTTCTATCTTTCTCCATCTTTCTCTCTAAAATTTTGATCTCAAAATCAAGCCCAAGCTTTAGTTTTCGATGGATTGGGAGCTCGAGAATGCGATTGAATAACCACAAACTTAGATTTAAGCAGTGATTTGAGGTTAGTTTTTGAAATCTTAAACTTTTTCAAATTTTTCTATTTTCATTGTATTTTGAAATCCAAGCTTGTTTAAGCTTAGAAAACCCTTAATCTAAGTTAGAGAAACTTAAGACATCTATAATCTAAGCTTGGTTTGATTAAAAATGGATTTAAATCAAGATTTTCTATTTTTCCTCCATTTTTCCCATTTTTGGATTTTCTTGGATTTTTCTAAGCAAATCTCGCTTAAACTAGTTTAAAAGTGTTCTAATATGTTTTTCTATCATCTATGAGTGTTTTTAATGCCTGAGAATTGAGAAAAACAGATGAAAATGAAAATTGGGCTCGGGGAGGCCGAGACTCGATTATGGACAATTTCAAAATTTTCCCAGTTCAGTAGGCTGAACTTCATGTTCGATAGGTCAGATTTATGAATCCAATAGGCCAGACTCATACGTCTGGTAGGCTGAACCTGGAGAATTTTGATAGGCCGAACCAAATTTGTCGATAGGCCGAACTGCACAATTCGGCATGCCAATTGGGCTTCATGAAAATTTGTCATTTTTTATCCGTTTTCACTGTTTTGAACCCCAATTAAGATTTTAATCTTGTAGTATGATTTTATAAACACGAGTGGCACACTAAGACACCATTGGATAGTTTAGCAGCATAGGATATCTTAAGCTAGATACAGATAGACTTAATTTATATGTTTATGGTTGTTCGTGGTTTTGTGGAGCTATGTATAGCGGATCGAGATTACAGCATTGGACATCAGCACAGGTATCGAGGTAGGACTTCACCCCTTTTCTTGGTAGCCAAGTTTTTAAATAATATTTGGCCTCAAAAGGATTTTCATCAAATGTTTTTCGTGATTGATTGAAAAAGGATTTTATTAGTTGTTTTCACAAATAGTAGACAGAGGTGATTTTCATAATGAACCACATAATAAACGTAAATGAAAATACTTGGTAAAAAGAGATTTTAATAACTATAGAAATACATAGATAGGCATGATGTCATATCAAAGATCGGGTTGTGTAGCATGCGGCCTTAGGGGTAGGTCCCGAAACTCAGCTGGGCCACTTCAGTGGTGATAACTATGGTTTGCTCAAGAAAGATAAGAAGGTACTTTCAAGTTGAACTGTTTTTAATAAGTCTTATTTAAATGAATTTATTTATTTAATTTTGTTTTCTAATTATTTACTTTGAAAGATAAATTTTATGCTTAAATTATTTATCTGTTCTAAAGCATAGTCCTACTGAGCCTTTCGCTCATATTTTATTTGTTTTTAAAACCTTTTCCCCCTTAGGTGGAATTCAGCTTAGGATTGATAAAGGGTTCGTAGACCAGATTTGTGAGCAATAGAAGACCCTGAGTAGGTTATTATATAAATTAATCAAGGCATGTATTATTTTAACTTCTCTCTCTATTTTGAACTGTGATTGTAATTTAAATATTGTCGACACAATGTGTGTGCGCAAGTTGCAGGTTGGTGGGACCCAACAAGTATTTTCTCTTTCCTTCTTTATTATTTTATTTTGTTTTGTTTTATCTTATTCGTTTAACTAATATAAATGTTTGCTTAAAAAAAGGGTTTTAAATTATTACTTATTTCTTTCTCAAACAAATTTAGGCATGTATTATAATTCTACTTAATTAACTTAATTAACCCTCTACGTCACCTACCATACTCCGGGATGTGACATTTTCTTTGCAAAGCAGGTTGATGAGATTACTACCATGCCCTAAATTTGCGTTGTTGTTATCTCTACTCGTTGTCAAATAAGTGTTGGGTTTGGTGCCCTAAAAGCTGTGACATTGTATATTTTGACGATAAATAAATAAAGTGACATTTATAATTATTTTGGTTATGTGTTATGAATACATTTATAAACATCAAGAAAATTCCATGATTATTTATATGACTATGAATTTAGCATATAAGTGTTATATGCTTAGGGATAAAATTTATAGATAATAATCTAAATAGTCTGTAATAAATAATTAAAGTTTGGGATCTTTAATTAAACATTACAAGTACGGTCCAATCTCATTTAGAATGAAATAGTCATTATCCGAACTATTAATGTAGAAGACATTGGATTGGAGGTAATTTATATAATAAGATTATATAGGACTGGACCAGATAAATTATGAATCTCTAATAATCATCCGTTACAAATAGAGTATTCAAATTTATCACTATGATGATCATATATTTGACAGTCTTAATCCTGAGTATTTATTAGACTCCTATTTATGACATTATGTTTTTTGACTTGCATGGTAAGATTTGTGTAAGCACAGATCATAACTTAGCATCTTGGAAATATAATGTAATAAGTGGCTAGGAATAATAATATACAGATATGGAATCCATTCCTTCCCTATGGAAGTTAGAAAAATAGTTCTCTTGAGTGATAATTCAAGGTTTGAACAGTAGAGCGCTCGTTCATAATAAGATTATGAATTAACTGTTCATTAGAGAATTATTGGAACTCGAGGATAAAGATATAATAAGAGAGGTAAACGAAAATTGAACCTAGCTCTTATTATGAACTATTTATAGAGGACTGACTTATATGCAATGATTATATCAATGGACAACTCGCTAATTTTCTTTGAGTAATTTTACTATAACCTCAAGAGTTGAGTTTCAGGTTTTTTGTGGAGTAACACTGAAACTAATAAATTTAACACATTAATTAAAGAGTTTGATTAACTGTCAAATTTATTGGAGCTTGGGTTATAGGTCCATAGGTCCCCAATACCACCTCTGTAACACTATAATGGATTTTTGCATAGAATGAATTATATATTTAGTTTGGAATTATTGAATTCTGAATTAATTATTTCACACTTGAGTTATTAATGTGACACAGAAAAATGTTCTCTGTGATACATAATGTAATGTGATAAATGTTGTCACATTTTTACTGAGCATTAGTTAATTAAAATCTATTTTTAAATAAATGTGATTTATTTTTATATTTAGATTTAGATATATATATATATGATTTTGAACTAAATCTTTTATATATATAAGATTTTATTATTTATTAATATATATATATATATATACACGAATTCAATGAATTCGTTCAAGTGCAGGTTCACGTTTTAATATATATATATATATATGTAATGAATCAATGATTCATTAATATTAAAAAAAAAAAGGGCAAGTTACGTGAAGTGAAGTTGTTCTACTTTAATATATATATACATATATATATATATATATATGTTTATGTGTGTGTGGCGCAGGAATCACAAAAGTGATTCGAAGAAAGAAAAAAAAAAGGGGAAAGAAAGAAAAAGAAAAAGAAAAAAGGAAAGGGAAAGTTAAAAAGTTATAACCCAATAAAATATATCATTTCCCCATATGTGTGATATGGTGATTATTTTTTA
>CAMOHE010041047.1:0-25354 GCA_946598075.1 Artocarpus hirsutus | reverse complement strand
GACATTGGTCAAGATGTCATCTATAAGGGACGTCGTGGAATCTCCAAGGCTTTGACGACATCTCTTACTTGTCGTTAAATAATTTAACGACGCTAAACTATTGTCATTAAAAGGAGACCTTTAATACGACATTTATATAGATGTTGTTAATTATTGTTTCAAATGTCGTTAACGACATGTTTGTTGGAGATGTCGTTGTATATACTTTTTAACGACATTCAAAAATTACATGTCGTAATTAATATGTCGTTAAATATAGTTTTTCTTGTAGTGTTCTAACATAGAACCTGATGGGTTCTAGGATAGAACCTAGTAGGTTCTAGGAAGAAACTTGGTAAGTTAAAAAATATATTGGAATCATGTAAGTTCTAAGTTGGAACCTGACAGGTTAGAACCCAGTACCCATGCTAGTGACAGGAGATGTTGATGCTTCTTTGTTAAAAATAAAAAGTTAAAATCTTGTAGGTTCCTAGTTGGAACCTGGTAAGTTATAATCTGGCAATCCGCATCGGCAACTAGAGGCGGATTTTGGTTGCTTCCACAACAGAACCTAGCGGGTTGCAAGAAAGAACCGGGCGGGTTCTAGAATAGAACCTAGTAGATTCTATTTCAACATCCCATATGAGTAAGTGGAAGGAAGGTTATCTTGGTGTTTTAATAAATCTCCAATTTCTAATAAAGAGGCAGTTTTAATAAGTGGTTTATTCGATGGCATTTTTAATAAGATGGTGCATTTAGGGGGGGTATTTTTATAAGTTGTCCTTTATTTTTTTGGCCGTTGAGGTGTGTGCAACATGTTCCAGTCCTTTGCTTATTAGTCTAAGTGAATTATGTATCATCAATGATATGTGCAGTATGCATAGCTTCTAATGATTAATCGATATGCATGTCTAATTGTTTAATACATTAAGCAATGTGATTAATATGACTTAGTTTGTATGTACATACTCTAACTTGATTCATAATATTTATGATATGTGTTTCCCATTCCAGGTAAGAGAACCAGGAGTGCTGGAAGCAAACGAGATTGGGCATGGAAGTATTGCTCCTCGATAAAGGCCAATAACAATGGCGTGAAATGCTCTTTTTGTGGCCTAGAAATTAAGGGTGGTGGTATCACTAGGTTTAAGTCTCATATATATGATGGTGATCCATGCAAAAATGTCAGGAAGTGCAAAAAGGTGCCCCCCGAAGAAAAGGTTGAGATAGAGAAGAAAATAAAAGTGGCATATAAAAAAGAAAATGACCAGATCAAGGAGCATTATTGGTTATTTGTGCAATATCTTAACGAAGGTCAAAGTCAATTCTGTTCGTAATATGCATTTTGCCGACTTTTTTTTTTCCCCTGAAGGAACGTTATCAAGTTGCTTGAAAGAATTTGTGCTCATCATATATATTTAATTTAAACTATCAAAATGAAAATTGAAAAAGTTATTTATGCTAATCATATCTATTTCAAAGGTTTTGTTCTGTTTTCTTATTTTGTTTTGTTGTGTGTTTCATTATAAGGGAGGTTTTTATTAGTTTCTTCATTTTTTTTTAATGATTTTTATCTTGTTCTTTCAGTTCATGATTTTTCATGGCTGATCGTTTATGGTGCTTTAGATTTCAAGATATTGTGCGTAGAGTTCCTTTGAAGCATAATGCTACGGAAGCAATTTAATTCTTTCTAAAATTGGATATGTTTAATATCGTCCTTTTCCCGTATCAGAAAGTTGGTCGGTGCTAATTAATGCACTTATTTTTCGCCTAACTACTGCATTTTTGCCTAATTATATTTATAATGATCACAAAATTCCTAATAGGCTTGGCTATTGTTGGTTATAATATAGGAGAAAGAGCAAAATAGCATTTTTAGGTTAAAACTTAGTAAATAATGTCATATAGTTTTAAAATGTGCAATTTATAGCATATCATCAGAAATTGAATAATATTTTATGAGAAATTGAGAATAAAAACCTATATATTTCATGAGAAATTGAGAATAAAAACCCAAAATACCTCTACTTCTTTAACCTCTATATCTCTTAGGCGCCGGCGGTTGAGAAATATAATATTTATTAGAAAATATCGTATTTTTCATGTAAATATAAAAAATTTACCGATGACTTTGTCGAACCGCCAACGATTAGGAAATACAATATTTTTCTAGAAATACCGTATTTACTATATGAGAAAATTCGATGGTAACTTTGCAAGACTACCAGTGGCTAGGAAATACTGTATTTGACATGTAATACAAAAATTTACCAATCACTTAGTCAGACAGTCAACAATTGAGAAATATAATATTTTTTGAGAAATACCGCATCGTGTAAATACAAAATTCACAGGGGACTTTGCCGGTCGACAGTGGATGAGAAACACAATATTTACCAAGAAATACTGTATTCATCATGTCAACACAAAAATTCATGGGGGGGACTTCGTCGGTCGGCCAGTGGATAGGAAACATAATATTTACAGAAAAATATTGCATTTACTGTATAAATACAAAAATTCATCGATGACTTTGGAGGACCGCTAGTGGCTGCAAATACAATATATAACAGGAAATATTGTATTTACTGTGTAAAAACAAAAATTTATCGTCAACTTCGGTTGACCGTTGACAGCTAAAAAATACAATATTAACCTTATAATATTATATTACCGTATAAATATAAAAATGTTAACATTGACTTTGTTAGTAGCCAGGAGATAAAATATTAACGTTGTCATACCATATTATTGGGTAAATACAAGTCGTTCGACTACTAGCGGTCATGAAATACAATATTAACTTTGTAATACTATATTACAAATTCATGACAATATTAACTTTGTAATACTATATTACAATGTAAGTGTAAAATTTCAGTGACGACTTTGTTGGAGCGCCAAAAGACTCCATATTTACAAAAAATCCTATACAAAAAATTACCATGGAAATGGAATACAAAATCTGATTTCAAAAGAATTGAAAAAAAAAAAAAAAACAAAGAAAAAGCAATTGCTTCATGCTCTAGCCACGCTTCGGTCACGCTTCGGACACGTGCGGCCTACTGCCGACACCACTCACCTTGTCGAGCTCAGCACAGACCGATCGTCCTAACTCCGACGATGATTAGTCGAACTTTGGCTTCAAAACTCTCGAATCTCACCAAGCGTTACAGCTTACCGCTAGCTCCGTTTGCTTCAAACAATACAGTCAACCAAACTCCAACAACTTAGAAGTCAAACCATCGTTGGAAACTGCTCCACCACACCACGAATAGAAGAGCGATTAGAGAAAGAGTGATCCCAACAAACCAAGAGATGAAGAACCAGATCATGAATCAAGAGATTACGAATATCATAACACTGACAGATAGGAGACGGAGACGCAGATGAATCAGTGCCAAGCTTTGCCGGAAATCACGACGCCGACAACGGGCGATCTTTGTCACAGATAGGAGAACCAAGTAAGAGAAAGTAGAGAGAAGAGAGAGAGTGTGGAAAACAAGAATCTGGAAAAGTAAAATAAAACAAATCAGATTTGCACAAGTTTTTTAAAATGGGGGTATTTTATATATTTTGTTGGTGTATAATGGAAGGTTTTATCAAATATGCTATTTATTACACCGTTTAAAAACTTTTGATATAATTTTCTAATCTCTTATAAGAAACTCTATTTCTTGCAATTTTGGGTCTTTAAAAAGTACAATCTAATATAGCCCTAAGTATAAGGTTGTCTCAAATAATAAACTCGGTGAGTTTAAAATCAAACCCACAGTGAAATATATTGTTATACTCCAGTACATTTATTATATTAACTATTTATTTATTTTTAAACTGAAAAAATATGAGGATTAATATTAATTATTTACAATATATTTATAATATGTACACATTTTTACAGTATTTTTCTATTTTCAGATTTTTTATGATTTTAGAATTTTAATAATAAGAAATGCAGACTAAATTAAAATAAAACTTCAACAATAAGTGCAAATAATTTAAAATAACTTTAATAATAACAATATTGATGATAACTAATTAAAGAGATACAACAATAATTATAACAATGCTAAAGTTCAAAGGTTTTGTTCTGGCAATTAACTTAAACATATTTTTGTTTTTCTAATTATTTATTAATTGGTTTAAGAATACATTATATTATCTTATGTTGACAATAAATCAAGCATTACTAAGCATTTACAGTGCCATTTCATGTCTATAATGTGGCAAAATTTCAACTTAATAAACAATAATAATTTTAGTGTTACTTAACTAAAATAACAACCAAAATAATAAGTTAAGTATTCATGAAGCTATTTTCTGTCTATGCTAATTAAGGTCTTCCCAAGTATTATACATATTAGTCTAATTAGTCAAAAAATCAAAACCAAAATTTTGACAAAATTCTAGCTAAAAAAAATTAAAGTCTTAAGTTTTCTAGAAAATAATTTGACATTATAACTACTTAGAAAAATAAGAAAAATGAAAGATATTTAAAGTAATTTTACCAAAATCTCTTCCTCTCTCCTCAACTAAAAAGAGAAATTAAGAAGACATATTTAAAATAAAAATACTAAAAATAGTATTGAGCATAATTTTTATAACAAAAACTGAGAAATTACAAAAACTTAAACCCAAAAACTAAACTATTAAGAGAAACAATAGTTTTTTTGCACTACAGAGTGGGGTGAAGAACCGAGCAAACCTCCCTTTTTATAGGCTAAGCTTTCATGCTATTCAGCATTTTTAATAATTTTTTTTTTACTTTTTTTAATTTTATGTTATTCAATTTGCCAAATTGACAAATTTTTTAAAAATATTTTTCTCTTTTTTTTTTCTCCGCTGGGGGTTCCAGATTTTCGTTGGAATCTGATGCTTCGCGGTGGTGGGAGGTGCAGAAGAGACGCAATCCTCGATGTTAAACGCAATGATCCAATGGCCACAAACCGAGAAACGAAACTTGGATCAGACCTACTAATCTTGACCGTTGGCTAAGTCCTGTAATCCATTGAAGGGCTTCAAAGGTGTGCGCATGTAGGACTAGCTGTAGCAGATTTGGCGTGCCTTCAGATTCCTCCAAGACGTGGGACGCACTGAAGGCGTTGTCTAGCGGCTGCGACTTGGATGACACGTGTTCTGCAAGATGACTGTCCTGAACGATTTGGCTGCATGTCTGATGGCAAGAATGTCCCACGTGTCCTCTTGGTTTATAAATTCCAATTTTCTTTATTCTTTAAAACATTTGTCGCCCGATTTTACCTGATTTGGTATCGCCCTGAATTTTAAATCTAAATACAAAAAATTAAAACAAAAGTAATTATTTTACAAACATAATATTTAAAATAATTTTTAAAACATTTATTTTACATAAAACACACTAAAATATTTACAACATAAAACACACTAAAATATTTACATACTTATAAAATTTCAACCCCTTTCTATTTGACACAATATAATTTTAAGACTTGAAAGTATTTTGAGAAATTATTAAAAATATTATAAAACATATTTACAAACTTAAGACACACTGTAAATACATTAAGACTTAAAATAAAATTACCATATATTATTTTTACGGTTGTAATTAATTTTAGATTAAACTAATATTTTATATACAAAAATGACTCTAAAAATTACCAAAATATTTTTAAACATAAAAACATATTAAAAACTTATAATTATACATATTTCTAAAATATTGTTTAACACACAATTGCTTAAATTAAGGGTTTTAACGAGAAATACGAATATAAAATGAATAATTTTAACTTTAAGAAATGTGTATTTTTTAAGTCTTATCGTAAAACACACTATTGTCTTGTGAATGCTTTAAAATATATTTACTAATTGAAGGTTAAAATCAAAAGATAACTTCATGTATGTATGAGTTTATTGTTAGATCTGGAGAAATATTACAATTTGGTGAGAGATTGTAGGAAAGATTGTAATATATCTCCCTAACATGTTTAAGATCAAAAATCACATGGGTATAAATTGAAAAACACATTTTTAATGTGTTTAGTTTTAACTCGAAGCATCGTAGCACTCATATTGGAGGTCGCAACACTAGAGGCATAAAACAACACAAAATAAAACAAAGCCACGGGGACCGTGACACCAAAAACCAGGGCTATGACACCCATTTGAAAAGGTGTTGGTGTCGTGGCGCCCAAGGGAAAGGCTGTGGCGCCCATTGTTGTAACATGTGCAAAATTTGCACAGCAAGGATAGCGCACAGCACTAAAAAGCTGACACCGTGGCACTCTCTCGTGCTAATTTACATTGAATATATGTGTTTTTAGCCATGTTCTAAATTAGTGTATTCGTTAGTTGTGTGTTTTCATACAAATCTAAATATCAATTAGCAGCTTATACATCTATTGTAATAAATGTATTGAGACGAATAGACACTTTTATAAGTAAAGAGATACCTTTACATTTGATAAGGTACAATGTGTAAAGGTTGCATGGATTACCATTCTTCGAATGGCACGTATGTCTTTTTATAAACTTCAGAGTTATTGCAGAGTTCATATTTTGTTCTAAAATACTATATTGTTGTTAAATATAAAGTTCAAATGTTTATTATATCTTAGGGGTAATTTGCTACGAACACTTTCTAGCAAATTTGAATAAGTAAAGACATAAAAAACGTTTTAAAAAAATGTTCATACACACCTTAAACATATTTCTTTTTTCTAGAATTTCTTAGCCTCCGTTCTCTCCTTACCCACAAAATACACCAACATGTTATGATCAACCTGATCAGAAGAAGCATTAGGAACAGTTTTTAAATTAGATAAAATTGGTTATATAACCATCAACCATCCAGCTCGACATTTCCGATAAAGCCTGCAAATATGCCACAGTTGTATAAAAAAATGATGAAAGTCATTTATTATCATGGCGCTTATATGCAATACATCAAGCACTTAATGATTTAAACAAGATAAGGACAAATTTACAGAAGTTTCTGAAACAAAATGAGGAATAGGAATAACTTATGAAGCACATATATAAATATAAAATCTATAGAAAGTAGTTTTAGGTATAATGTTTTTTATTAGAGTTTAAATAAGCTAATGAAAACCTATCCTCATCGTACAAAGAGCTCGTGGAATCCACGGAACTCGTAAGATTGGAAGCCTTCAAATTTGCCATAGTTCCCCAAAAAAAAAAAAAAAAAGAAAAAAAATGAGTGTCAGTTATTATCATGGCGCTTAAAATTGATACATCAAGTACTTAATTACTTGAACAAGATAAGGACAAATCTACTGAAGTTTTTTGAAACAAAATGACGAATAGGAGTAACTTATGAAGCATATATATGAATATAATAAATATAGTGCAACAAGCCTATGGTACTATTTAACTACATAATCTTAAACTTAAATATATTTTAAGATAAGGTACTTAGATTTACAGTATAATTTTTTTAAAACAATTTTTTGATTGAATTTAAAATGTAATATTATTGCTTGAAACTTAAATGTAACAATAACTTGTTAAAACTCATTCTTTTAAAACTAATGTAGTAATTTCACAAAAATTATTCCTTTAATACCTTTCTTAATTAAAATAAACTTTTAAAAACATTTCTGAAACTAAGTATCATTATAATTTCTTACTAGAAAATATATGTATATTTGTTGCATGACTACAACCTTAGTCTTTAGAACAGACTTTCCTAATACTGCATAACTATTCATGCATACATAATTTAGAAAACATATTACGAAAAATACATTTTATGTAAGTGATATCCATTTCTCATCTCCACCATTCATCTGCCGCTCGCCACTGCTTGTAACGCATTGTTGATAGGTTCCTTATTTATAGCATGAGCATACTAAAATGAGCTTTCACTTAACAAGAAGAAAGTTAAACTCACAAAGCACATTTGAAAATCATTTGGTAAAATATGCATTACCATTTGATGCTTAATTATGGATGTGTTTTATGCTTAATTATTTAAGTCTTATCTCATCTTACTAATTGAACCCAGATGTTCGTACAGGCTGTGCACAATCCTCGGGAAATCAAGTACATAAGGTCGAACAATACCATGATCTAATTTATTATTTTTTTAAACTTAAGCCTCGTTGTAGGTCGAGAGGTTTGTACGACACCCATAACTTGTCTTATTAGTTTTACTTATCTTATTGTGTGTATGCAATATAACATGTTACTTCATAACACCCTATACTATATATTATGAACATGCTTAATTGAAAGTCAATAAAAGGTATATTTTAATACAGCATACATCGTATACCACATATGACATAATTCATACATTACAAATACAAACATAGCCTAACTTTACTAAGTAAATCATAACATAATATGGCATGGCATAACATTGAACATGCATTTCATTATTTTACAAATCATGTAAAAACATTTTATATGAAAACTATTCATACTGTAGGTGAAATTTCTACTTACTTTTTTTTTTTTTTACAGTAGGAGCCTCCACTCATCCAAAATTTCCTATCATCAACAGACAAACCGTATAAAAACACTCAGTGAGAGAGTAAAAATAATTTATCTTATGATATTTAAATTTTTAGCATAATCACAGGGATTTTAATCATTCCTTTAGATCGTGTTCTCTTTATTAAAGGATCATAAAAAATCATTATTTTAAATCAAAATAATAAATTAAATCCTCGTAATTTTATTTTTTAATTGCCTTTAAAAATTCATGCTAAGATTGATAATTAATTAATTATGCTGACTTCCAAAAAGTAAAAAAATTAAAGTAACTTATGGTGCATGCATTATTAGAGGGGAAAGCAAAGTAATAAGATCGAGGATCAACGATTCTCTTTTTAGCGCCTACTTTTGGCGCTTACATGATGTAATGGAAAACTATAAATTTTTGCACTGAGAAGAAAACTACAAATATAATCTAAGTAATTTATTTTTTAAGAGATATGTGCTTGAGCTCAGTGATACATGATTGAAGTGATAGTTGTAAAGCTCACTCAGACTCCAAAGGAACAATACAGCAGTATGTTGAAGACCATATTGACAAAATTAGGCCTTTCACCCAAAAAAAAAAAAAAAATAACGGCTTGAATCACATCTAAATCAAATTTGGCACCATATTCAGAGCCCATAATGCTCGATAGATAACAAACAATTTAATTTGATGAGTCAAAATTAATTTGATAGGTAAAATTAACAAAGTAGCATGGTCAGCTCGACCTAAGCTCCCTCAAACGGGAATATTTGCTACACCACTTCAATACCAGATTATCAGCATTAAGAGATCAAGTTGATCTGACCACGAAATTGAAACTTTCTGAACAGGCACAAACACTACAATTGAGGACACAAGAACAGAGTGGTATACAAACAATACAATTGGGTTGTTTGAAAGAACGGTTTTAACCATCAATTACAATTGTGAACAGTGTAAAAGCTCTCACATGGTATGATAAAAAGTCGTAGTGTAAAGCTCTCACATGCTACAATTCTTAAATTAAAACTATTGGTTCTAATCGTTTCATCCAAACGGCCTAAATATCAGAAGATAATAATTCGTAGGTGAAGTACAAAAGAATATGATAGAATCGGTAGGTCAGAAACACTTCATAATTCGTAGGTGAAGTACAAAAGAATATGATAGCGGTAGGTCACTGTGACCATACTACAAAAACTGATGTGCCTGAAGTTAAAGGACAACCAGGGAGCTCCTGCGGGAAGGCGGCAACAGGTGCTGAGGAAACAACAATCTGCGGCAAATGGCGACCTACCATATCCAGCAGCAGAGACAGCCTACGCTAAGGGAGATAAGTTTCGAATTAGAATCAATATTGGGGGACAATAAATAACCCCAGGAAGACAGAGGACTTGTAAGAAAACCAGAACCAGACAGTGACAGAGATAATGTAACACTTCATAATGTATAATGTATGAGATTGTATATAATTTATTATTTTAGGGAGGGCTTTACGTAAATTTTGGTAATTTTTTTAGTATATTGCTCATGTACAATCTATATTATGTAAGAGGAAGAAAAAAGTTGAGGGGACTTAAAGCACCTAATCTATGTTTACCTCCGTCATGAACAAGACACCAACGAATTTGAATTTTAGAAATAAAAGAACAAAAAAACGTGTTAAAAGTCAAGCATCCAAATATATCAATATATTGATTTCGAGATATCTTTTGTTTGTTTGTTTGTTTTCTTTTGATTGAAATATCCATGCATCGATTTAGGTGGCAAGAGGAGACCGATATTCCCCATCAAGTCAAGTGCTTTAGGGCCGAGCCATAACTTTTGACGGGGAACTCGCCCCATTTACAATCGATATATCGATATGTCGTTTTGCTCTGTTAATGTTTTTTTTTTTTTTTTTAATGAAATTGCCATTTGGCTTTTCTTAAGTTTTACGGCAGCGTTGCTATTGCTATAATAATATGCATATTCCGATTTCCTATTACTCTATTCTATCAACTAGAAGACATTTAATTTGGTAACAAAAAAGAAAAAAATAAGACATTTTTGCATAGAGAATAAGAGGGGGTACATGCCCCACTGAAGAACGTAGAAAATATTACATACCAAATTTCTAAAAGAGTGCTGTGTTATGATTATTATAAGTTTTTGCCATGATATCGATAGTCTCGTTTTCCATATTCTATATTGTCTGTGTCCTTAACTTTCTTTGGCTGATGCGAGGATATTCGCTTTATGAATGTTTATATACCTTGTTTTTGTTAGGGTAAGATCATCTACATTTTAATGTATGCGTAGTCAACCTTGATTTTAGCGCATTCTAAATTATATTATGCAATAGTCCTTTTTTTTTTTTTTTTGTTAATTTAGGGTGGAATAATTTGAACTCTATCCCCTCAAGTTGAGTCAAGTGTGAAATTCTTGTATTAACCACAACGTTTTCTTTTTAATGAATTGATTAGATTTGATATTCTTATTTTAAACAGTTTTTTTCAACAAAAAAATGAAAACTTTTTGAAAACACATTTAGTAACTTTGTTTTTTTTTTTTCTAATTTTTATCATCTTTTTTTTTAAAATTATTGAAATAAAAATTTCTTGTTTTTATTTTTTTGATAACAAAAATCTTAAGTTATGGTCGCTACTAAAGCTAAGGACTACAATGGATTAGGATGGTCTAATAAGCCCAGATCGCCATTGGGATCGGGTTGGTCGACCAGACTCGCTATCGGGGTCAGTAAGTGAGTCAAACACGTTGTCGGGGTTGAACTTGCAAACTGTAGTTGTTGTTGGGGGTCTAACAGAACTCGCCTCCAAGGTCGGACAAACGAACAAGCATTACCATTAGGGTCCAACCAGTGAGCCAGATCCATTAACAAGGTCAGCCAGGCAAGGCGGTCTCATTGTTGGGGTCTAGTCGGTATGCCAAACTCGTTGTCAAAGTTGGGACAAACGAGTCGGATACGTTATCGAGGTTTGGCCAGAAGACCCGATACGTTGTAAGGGCCATACTAATAAGGCATACTCACCACTAGGGCTGGGTTGTTGGGTTGAGCTGGCGAATCAAACTCCCCATCTTGGACGGATCTAAGGACCAACTTGCCACCAAGGTCAGGCCGAATGGCCAGACTTGCCATTAAGGGGACCAGACTAACTGACAGTCAGATCGAAAGATCAAACTTGCCATTTGGGTCAAGCTGACATGGTGGACCCAACGTCAAGGTCGGGTTGAACTCATCTACATGGTTGGGTCGAAGGAGCGAACTTGCCATTGGGGTCAAGCTAGTGAGCCAAACATGCTACCCAGGTCAAGCTGAAGGATAGGACTCACCATCGAGATTGAGTCGAACTCGCCAACAGGGTTAGGCTAAAAGACCAAACTTGTTGTCAAGGTTAGGCTAATGAGCAAGACAAATCGTTGGGTTTGGGCTAATAATATGACACCTGAGAATTTCTAGTCCATTAAATATGTAATAATTAAGGATTATGTTAAGTAAATTATGTATAAATTTTGTAAACTAAATTCTATGTTAAAAAATTTACTAAGAATTTATGGGGTTGGTATTATAAGGATTATTGTTTAAATCCGATTTTTACAAAAAAAAAAAATTCCATAAAAGTGAAAATGGGATTTTTAAGATAAAAAATCATGCCATAACCTTAGACATGGAAGGAATGAAATGAAAGTAAACTAGAAAGTTAATGGTTGCAAAATTTGTTGCAACAAATTTTAAGACACAGTTGCAACAAATCATGCCATAATCTAACACTAATAAACTCAGGTAGTATAATAATTATACCGATAAAGTTAAGCTGTATAGTAATTATTGCATAATGTTAAGCAATATGGAAATTATACTACATAAAATAATGTAGTATAAAAATTAGACTATGTAAAGCTAAGCAGTATAAGAATTATACTATATGGATGACATGGAAGCTTGTGGACCATGAAACACAGTGTAGAAAAGAACACTGATAGTATCAGACACGTACCAACAATATAAGAAAAATACTATCAGTATAAATTTGGACTGTTAAAAAAGCTCATCTGAGACCCACCTTAGTACCACCTTTAAGGTGGACAAAAGTCCACCTCAACCCCCTAATTTGCGTTGGATTTGGTTGTACAAAAGAGACCAAAGTTAGTCTCCATCATTTTCATGCAAAAAGCATTACAAAAGAAAAAAAAAGGAAAGAAAAAAGGCCTATTTTTCTCTTCATGAGATCCGACTCCTCCCTTATGTCTCTCTCGCTCAAAATTTTGATGATTTAAGTCTTCAATCATCCAAGAGCGCAAGATTAAGAGTTCTAGAGAAAGATTAAGGAGTTTTAAGGTAAAACTCAAAACTTTTCCTATTGTGTACTAGGGTTTTTGTTCAAGTTTAATTGGAATTTTTATGCTATGATATGGAATTCATATTAAGGAAGATTAGAAGCCTTCAAGTGCCCAAAAGTGAGGACAAACACTTGGGAATGATTAAGTAAAATCTTAGTCATGTAAGCTATGTTAAAGTTTTTTTTTTTTTTTTTTAATGCAAACCAAATGTTTGATGCAAGTTATTGTTTATGGCATGTAAAGAAATCTATATGGCAAGATTATATAGTGTATTGTATAGGTGTTGGTATGTATGAGAAGTTTGAATTAGGACTTTAAACATTTTAAAGAGAAAATTTAGTAAACTTTGTTAAAATACAAAGTTTAACTAGTTTTGAAGAAATGATGATTTGGAGGATCTTTATAAGGTTCCTCCTCCAAATTAAATTCAATAGGATCTACCAAAAGCAGAACCGTGTATTTCTTTTAGAAAACTAGTGATTTGTTAGTGTAGCAGATAGAAACAACCATTTCATCTAGAAAAAGCTTGGCATGGAACAAAATCCATTTAAAAGCAAATAATAAAAATTAACGCCCTAGATCTTTTTTTTCATGCGTAGGAACCCCAAGGAGACCCATTTCAGCATCACAAACTTTTTATTTCTAGTGCCGTTATTCCTAACGAGGACCAATTCAGTCACATTTTCATTCATTTGGACTCTAGGCTCTTCTCATAGGGTTTTTTGGCCAATTAATTTTCTAAGTAAATTCTTGGATCTACCAAAATAGTAAGATCAATAGTTTTTATGAATAAAGTTTTATTAAATTTCAAAACAACTAAATTACAAAGATTTATAAAAATTCAATAGATTTAAAAATCAACCGAAAGTCCATTTTAACATCAAAATTTCAAGAAAGTTAAAATATAAAAGTTGTAGAACTCATTAAAAGTGTTAAGGTAGCATGAAAAGTGTTCAAAATTCTAGACGGTTTGTAAGTTATGAATTTTACAGGGATTTTAAGCACAAAATTTGTAAAATATGAAAATGTTATGAAATGGTTGTGTTAAGGAAGTGGTAGTCTTTGAGAAAAAACTAAAATTGTTTGCCATAAAACAATTATTATTGGACCTGGGGGCAAAAATGTCAATATTTTATGTTTCAGATCAAAACAATAAAACCATATAAAACTGAGTTTTTATTGAGAAAATGTTGGTTTCTTGTGCTACCGTGGGTAACAAGTTAGTATAGATTTTAGATTTAAAAACATTAAGAGTTTTATTAAGAAAAGAAACAAAAACATGCTAAGTGCATAATTGTAAAGATTTTTAAGTTGCGGGTTAAAACTGTAAAATTTTGATAAAATTGAATTTAACGAATGGAAAGCCATTGTTTTTTTTTTTTTTTTAATGTTATGAGACATAAAGAAATGTAAGATATGTTTTAAAATAGGTTCCAAAAGTTTTTTAAAACCTGTAAAGGGCAAAACGGTCATTTTTTATAAAACGGCCAAAAGGGATCGAAAACGCTCAATTTAGAAAAATAATCTAAAATGAACCCATAAGTATTATGATGGTAAATTTAAGTAAATAATTTAATAAAATCACGAGTTTTACAAAAAACCCATTAAGGGGTAAAATTATCATTTTTAAGAAAACGGCTAAAATAAAGTTGGACATTCTGAATTAACAAAATACCCTTAGATAGAAAATGCTTTATATCATGTTAAGTAACAAAATCGTTAAGTGACATAGGAAATTTAACTAGGGGATGTTTAAGTTAAGTAAAAGAAATGTAAACCGATGGTTTACAAAGTTAAGTAAAAGAAATTTAAACTAGTGGGTTACAAAGTTAAGTAAAAGAAAGATAAATTGGTGGGTTACAAAGTCAAGAAAGGGAAAAGTAAACTGATGGGTTGCAAAGTAAAGTAAAGAAAAAGTAAACTGATAGGATTCAAAGTTAAGTAAAAAAGAAATGAACATTTAATGTTTAAGTTATGTTATGAATCGAGTAGATTGACCATAGGAGAGGTTAGGTAATAATGGGGTGTCGTTTGAATAGGACACAAATGCTAACTAATAAAAAAAAGGAATAGAATGGGAACACTAGATCGTTATCCAAGTAAGTTTCAAGCATTGCCTATGGCATAAAGAAAATGATTTTCTAATGCTTTATAAATGTTTGCAAATGATATGCAAGTTGTTTTTAAAGTATGTTTGCATTTGTTATGCATAACATTTTAAAAGTTTAAGTTATAATTTATAATGTATTTTTAATTAAAATATGTTTGCATATGTAATGCTTAAAGTTTTAAAGATCAAGTTAAGATTTGCAATGTATTTGCAATTATTATGTTTATAGTATGTTTGCATGTGTTATGCACTATGTTATTAAAGTTCAAGTTATGATTTTCTACATGTTTGTATATGATATGTTAGTATTTTTTATATGCTCACGAAAGTTAACAAGAGAGTAAAGCAAAGATAATTAGTAAGTGTCGTACTAGCGTTTTTTGATGTTACGAACTTAGTGTTCGATGATTTTAAGACTTTCACAAGGGAAGCATCATGTTTATGTTCTCATGATTAATGATGTTAGTACGAATACTAAAGTTCACAAGACAAGAAAAGATATGAATAATGATAAGAAGTTTAAGTAAGATATGAATGCTCATAAGAAGCTCATAATTGAAAGTTCATAAATAAGCATAAATGGAATAAAGTCTAATGGACCTTGCTTGCATTCTTTTCCATAATACATTTATAAGCTATGTTATGAAAAATATTTTAAGAAATGTTTTATAGAAAAGTTCATGAAGAATACTTTATGGAAAATGTTTTCAAGAAATGGTTTAAGAAGAATGTTTATGAATAACATTAAGAAATGTTTTACAAAAATGTCTTATGAGAAAGATTTTTAAGACAAAAGTTCTATGACTAATGTTTTAAATGATTTGTGAGGAAATGTTTGAACTTACTTAGCGAAAGCTCATTACAAATTTCTTCATGCTATAGGTAGTTTTATAGAAGACCAGTATGACTAGTTAAAGAGCTTAATGTTGCGATAGTCAGATGTGAAAATTAGGTATGGGTACTGCTACAATTTGTTTCCCTACTCAAAGAAAAAGTTTTCTACTATTTAGTATAGTGTTTTTAAAGTTTTAAGAAAGTCAATGCTCAAGGAAATGTTTTATAATAAAAGAGTTTATGAAAAAAATTTTAAGGACATATTTACAAAACGTTTTAAACAATTATAAAGTTAACTTTTAAGCTATGTCCCAGTTTACATTTCTTAATAAGTTTTAGGCGTCATTTTGAATAATTTTAAAACCAAGTATTGAGTTATGTCTTGACTTTGCTTGCAACGGAAGTCGCTACAATTTTGAAGTATATTTAAAGAAAAAAAATTTGTCCAGTGTTTTCTTACTAGGTAAGTAAGAATAAAGTTTGAGAAATGATGTTTAAAAAAGTTAAGTGACGGTTGGAAAAGGTAGGGTGTCACAAGTAGTATCAAAGCGGTATCCTGTCATCTCATCTCACACTGTCGTATGTCCGCTTCACCATAGCTCAACTAAGTAAGTTAAGTTATGCAAGAAAAAAATTAATATTTAATGATTATGTATTTATACTGGGTACATAACCCTTGATATTGGCGCTCCTGGATGAGCAACAAGAAGGCAAAGGTCGAAGAATGAACATAATGTTATTTGTTATAATGTTTTAGCAAGTCGACGGTAATCATCGTCCATTGGCGGTATTAAGCCAACAATGATCAAGCGTGGTCAATGATGGTCAAGAGATTGCCTAATGGCTCAAAATCAAGAAGATAAGCTCACAACATTTATGATGTTTTATGCTCAATGGTGTTTTCCATTTTAACAAATGTCACTCCATTAGAAGTCATTCGGTATTGAGTATACGTAGAACCAGAAAAGCAGATCAAGATAATAGAATAACTGAAGGCCCAAAGTGATTTTTTGTGTTTTATGGAGTAGAGTTCTTGTGAGCAACCAGATGTTAGATTGGTAATTATAGGATTTTTCTGAGCTTAAACGTTCCATAGCTAAGCTATAACATGTTAACAAGCTCATAACTACTTGGATGGGAATCATAATCAAGATGATGATAATCAAATTTGTCAGCCAAAGCCCTATGGTGGAAGATGGATGTAGGAGATTATTATGATACAAAAAGATTATAGAAAAATGCTATTCTAGAATGAACATAAGATTGGAAAATCATGGATTTTGTGATTGAATGACCTAATCTTTTGATAACATGATGTAATCTGAATGAATGCAAACCCAATTTTCTAGAAAACATTTGTTGGTAGAACGTCAAAACCCTTAGACGGATGAAAATTGCATTTGAAGGCTAAAAGATTAAAGTTGTGTAGCAGAAGTGTAGTCTTACAATTTAAAGAAATATGTCAGTGAAATGATGAAAGTTTATGAAGTTCAAAGTTGGAGATTTAGTTTTTATTAAGAAAGTATCAATACAAGAAAGTATGTAATGAATGGAAAGGATGATAAGAAATAAGAACATACCTCTTGTCAAGGTTGTTATGATGGAAACCACAGCAGAGGTAGCAAAATGAAAATAAGAAGAGGAAATGAAGATGAACTACCCATGATGGTTTTGATTTTTTAGGACAAAAATTTTAAGGAGAGTAGAATATGACACTTGAGAATTTTTAGTGCATTAAATGTGCAATAATTAAGAATTATGTTAAGTAAATTATGTATAAATTTTGCGAGCCAATTTTTATGCTCAAAAATATGTTAAGAATTTAAGGGGTAATTTTTAGCGTCAGAATGATTATTGTTTAAATCTAGTTTTTATGAAAAATCCTATAAAAATAAAAATGGGATTTTTAAGATCAAAAATCATGCCATAGCCTTAGACAAGAAAGGAACGAAATTTAAAAAAAAAAAAAAGCTATAAAGCTTTTAATAGTTTTAAAATGTGCTGCAACAAACTTTAAGACAAAAATACAGTATAAGAAATACACAGTATGGGAAATTATGCACTATGAGGATACTACAATATAAAGATTATACTAATAAGGTTATGTAGTATAAGAATTATACTGATAAAGTTAAGTAGTATAGAAATTGGTGCCATTTTTAAGGTGGACAAAACGCCACCCCCCCCCCCCCTAAGTTGCTTTGGTTTTGGCTGCACAAAAGAGACCAACGTTGGTCTCCATCATTTTCATATAAAAAATATGAAGAAAGAAAAAAAAGAAAAAAAAAACTCTATTTTTCTCTCCATGAAAACTGACTCCTCCCTTACGTCTCTTTTGCTCAAAATTTTGATGATTTAAGTCTTTAATCATCAAAGGAAGCAAGATTAAGAGTTCTAGAGAAAGATTAAGGAGTTTTAAGGTAAAACTCAAAACTTTTTCTATTTTGTGCTAAGGTTTTTGTTCAAGTTTTGATGAAATTTTTATACTATGACGTGGACTTTATATCAAGGAAGTTTGGAAGCCTTCAAATGCCAAAAAGTGAGGACCAACACTTGTAAATAGTTAGGCAAAATCCTACTCCCACATGCTATGTTAAAGTTTGTATTTTTTTTTAATGCAAACCAATATTTAATGCAAGTTATTGGCTATGGCATATAAAGAAAACTATGTGACATGATTATATTATGTGTTGTATGGGTGTTGGTATGGATGAGAAGTTTAAATTAAGATTTTAAACCTTTTAAATAGAAAATTAAGCAAACTTTGTCAAAATACAAAGTTTAACTAGTTCTGAAGAAATGATGATTTGGAGGGCCCTAAAGGCCAATTTATTTTCTAAGTAAGGTCTTGGATCTGCCAAAACAATCAGAGAAACAATTTTTATGAAGAAGTTTTGAAAAATTTTAAAAGGACTAAATTGAAAAGATTTGTAAAAGTTTGATAACTTTGAAAATCAGCTGAGAAGTCAACTTTAATGTTGAAATTTTAGAAAAGTTAAAACACAAAAATTACAGAGCTTATTGAAATTGTTAAGCCATCATGGACAGTTTGTTAAAATTCTGCGCGGTTCGTATGTTAATAATTTTATAAGATTTTAAGCACAAAATTTCATAAAATAAGAAAATGTTATGAAATGTTTTTAATTAGGCCAAAGGGTTTAAGAAAGTTCTAATCCTTGAGAAAAAACTGAATGTTTTAGTATAAAATGATTATCATTGGTCCTAGAGGCAAAAATTTCAAGATTTTTGTGGTTCGGGTCAAAATCATACACTGAGAAAATGTTGGTTTCTTGTGCTGCTATGGGTAGTGAGTAACTACAAATTTCAAATTTGAAAAAATTAACTACTTTTGCAAAGGAAAAAAAAAGTGCCAAGGGTGTAATCGCAAAGATTTTTAAGTTAGGGTCAAAACTATAAACTTTTGATAAAATAGATTTTAACAAAAGGAAAACCGTTGTTTTGTTTTCTGTAACGTTATGAAATGTAAAGAAATATAAGTTATGTTTTAAAACAAATTCCAAAAATTTTCTAAGATCCGTCATGTGCAAAATGGTCTTTTTTTTTTTGTAAAACGTCCTAAACGGACCAAAACGTCCAATTTAGGAAAACGCGCTAAGTAGGAATGCTTTTGAACCTATAAGTGTTGAGATGGTACAATTAATCAAAGAATTCAGTAAAGTTAGGAGGTTTACGAAAAACTCCTTCAAGGTAAAATCGTCATTTAAAAAAAAATGGATAAAACGGAGTCGGACATTTTGAATTAGCAAAATGCCCTTAGATGAAAAATGTTTCGCATCATGTTAAGTAACAAAACCGTTGAGTGAGACATGAAATTTAACTAAAGGACGTTCGAGTTAAGTAAAAGAAAGATAAACTGATGGTTTGTAAAGTTAAGTAAAAGAAAGGAAAACAGATGGTTTATAAAGTTAAGTAAAAGAAAAGTAAACTAGTAGGTTACATAGTTAAGTAAAAGACAGATAAACCCGTAGGTTACAAAGTCAAGAAAAGAAAAAGTAAACTGATGGGTTGCAAGAATTTACAGTTTAAAAAATTGATCAGGAGAGTAAAGTTGAGACATTTAAAAAGTTTAAAATTTAAGGTGGACCAATTTGCAGTACAAGAATTAGTTTTAAAACAGGAAAGAAAGTTCAAGAAATTCTCGTGAATTTAATTCTCTCTCTCTCTCTCTCTCTCTCTCTCTCTCTCTCTCTATATATATATATATATATATATATATTATATAATTCTAAAAGCCAGGCCTTGTTTAGAACATATGGTATGCGTTGTGACTGGGGCTGGCCTTATTTATTCTATAAGCCTGATCTATCGATATTTTGGTTTGTCTTGGTTTGTTTTCCGCTTTTGTTTTGTTTTGTTAGAAAATCGGTATTTTGACTACCCTCCATTTTGTGCAAAGATATCGACATTTCTCCTATTTAGTTTTTGCTATGATGTCAATGTTCCCCTATTTACGTGTCATTTACATTGTCATTTGTTAGTAACTTAATTGGTTTTATTGGATTCTGAATTTTATTATGCATTTTTTTTTTAATTTAGGAGGAAAAACTTAAGATCTATGTTTTAAGATATAGCCACGTGTGATGTTACTAATCGCCTATATGCATTGGTTTTTCTGTAAGCTTGAACATTTTATTTTATCCATGAGTTCTTCGATTTCCATTGTAATCGTATAGGATACTACGCATCCTTTTGACTAAATCAAACAGTAGATTCCAACGTGATCACGTTGTTCACTAAAATAGAAATGAATTAATTTTCAAAGTAAAAATTGAAGAACCAAATAGTCATCACTAAAAGCTGCGAGAGCATTTGCCCCCAATTGTTTCGTTAGGTAAATAGAATTTTTATGCTAAATAATTGAAGTAAATACAAAGTTTTAAAAATATTTGTAGTAAATTACATTCAATAAAAAATTTATTCAATAAATTATTTTTTTAACTTATAGCAAATAGATTTTTTACTAGTGAATTTGTTGTTTACCATAAATATTTTCATAACCTATTATTCACTTACGATTAGTTTTATAGTGTTATTTACTACAATTTTTATTTTTATTTTTTTTAATTTGATCATAAACTGCCTTCGAGCTTAGACAATTAATTGACTGATCTTATTGGATACCAAACTATAGACGTAGGCTTGTCTATAGCCCCCTCGTTAATTTTTTTAATATTCTTTCCGGTTGATTGTCAATAGTTCACTACCTTTTTTTATTAATAAATATAAACTAATTTACTTTATGCATTACAGCACTTAGACGTCGATATTTCAATTTTTTTTTTTCCACGCCTTTTGAACTATTGTTAATATACCGATATTTTGATTTTTCCGTAGACGGTCCATCGCTTTGGGGAAATTTTGAAAAAAAGAGTTAAAAGAAAATTTGAAATTTGATGAATGATTTTTTTTTTGTATTAAAAAAAAGTTTTTTTGAGCGTCGAAACTGTCCCAGTTTTTTTAGAGAAAAGAGAAAAAGTACTGTATCGAAGAGAGGAACCCAACCATGGTGAAAATAAAAAAAAAAACTAAAACTATTTTGATGGCTAAAAAGCTAATTTTTTTATACTTAAAAATAAAAATAAAAAAAAAAAAGACTTTTGCCCAAAAAAATTTGTTGGGGGAACTAGTTGTCCAATCGCCCCCTCGCTTTGAGACGTTTTAAACCTTACAAAATCTGCAAAAGTCACAGAGTCAACAAACGGAATTGTGAAATCGTCAGTGTGTATGGAAGTGGAGCCAAAGGTAAAATATCGATATTCAGTTCTCTAAAATGTATGTCATAATATCCATCGATATTTTAGCTTTCTAGAGTTTGAGATATATCGATATATATCTCTCTTTTCTTTTCTATCTTAGTGTGGAAACAAGTAATTTGACAATCAGTCAATCGCAAAATATGTTGTACACGTTTGATAAAATATCGATATTCCAGTTTTCTAAAATGTTTGCTCTAAGATCGATCCATGCTCTATGTACCTTAGATATATCGATATTTCTCTTATTGCTTATTTAAGAAGAGCTAGGGGGCCGCGAGAACCAGCAAAAGCTCCCCAATCTCAGTTTTCTAAAGCCTTACACGTTAATCACCCAAATCCCAATTCTTCTTCCCCTCCAAAAAAAAAATATCTACTCTGTTTCATGGCTTGTCGTTTGAAAGCCTTTTTCCTTCAAATCCCCGCACTTATGCGCGAACAATGCGCAAAGCTTGGTCTTGCGGAAATACATAACTTTGTTGCCGTTGATAGAGATTGGGCAAATATACTGGCTGGTTTTTGTCTCGCGTCAGTCATTCAAATAGCTGTCCTCTCCGCTCAGATTGATGCAGAGCTTCCTACTCTTTTCCATTTGGCCTCTGTTTCATTTTTAGCTGCCTTTGCTTCTTTCTTTGTTGGCAAATTCATGAGTTCCAGATTTCCACAAACTGCACAAGTTCTCGACCGAGTCGGCGTGCTGTTTGCAGTGACGGGGCTCTTCATAGCCGTTACGATCCCATTTCCATTCTGGCTCGCTGTAACCACCTGGCTCATCTACGCGATTTCCTTGGTCCTCATTTTTGTTTGCAATTTCTTTGACGAAGTGCAGGTTTAGATGAAAGCTAATCAAGGTAGAACGATTGCAATTGCTCATGTGGCTAGTTTGTACTTTCATTTATGTTTTTCAGAAAGAAAGTGTCTACTTTTATTTTGTTCTCTGGGATTTTGACCAATCCCCTCGTGCTTTTTTTTTTCTTTTTTTTTTTTTTTTAAGTGATTTCTCTTGTCCGTATGCTGTATGTGCTAGTGACACGCTTCGTTTTGTTTTGTATTTTTTTTTTTAATTTTTGCTCTTTTTTCCTCCCCTGGTGTTTGAGTTCTTCCTTTTTCAGCTTTCACGTCAAATCTTAAAAATTTATGTTCGACTTTGGTCCTTGTCACAACAGCAAGCTTTAAAAAATGACTTGCACACCCCGTCAACTTCAAAATTACAACCGAAAGTACCATAAGCTTGTCCATTTTTTAATAGAAATAATTATGTCACAAGCTAAGTTTAAGCAGAGATTTTGAGGATGCTCCAAAAAAATCTCACTTAAACATCCATGCCTAGGATATTGGTCCTTCAGACTGAACCGCATAAATAGACTCTAAAGAACAACGAACTATGATTGATTGAATTTGTCCCCACATATTACCAAAATAATATACTAGATTATTTTTGGCAATCTACCAATTAGCACCGGCTGAACCAATAAAACCACCCGTAGTTGCATGCACCAGCTGCCGGTGGCCAGAGAGTAATCCAGTATAGTACCAGATTACCGGATTAATGGATGCAAAAGGCCCATTATTCTTGGATAATTCTTGGCAGGGCATGAAGGGAGACGAAAATAGATGGGAATATACATCCAACTGTATACTCATCGATCCATCTTTTATATCGAGAGACTCGAAATTATATTGTCAATTTTGAGAGTGAAACACCCATATTTTAGTACTGGGTAAATTGTTCAAATAATCTCCAATTTTTAAGAAAAGTGAGCATTTGATTCCTAACTTTTTTTATTCAACTAACCCCAACTTTTAATTTTAGTTGCTAATGAAACAATTTAATGGTAAAACCGTTAATTTTGGATGGAAAAAGGTGAAAAATGGTCCCAAAATTCACGGTTTAACTGTTAAATTGATCACTCAGCAACTAAAGTCAAAGGTTGTGGTCCGTTGAACAAAAAAAGGGTTAAGGACTAATGCTTACTTTAGTGAAAAAGTTGGGAACTACTAAAACAATTTATCCGTTAGTACATAAAATGGTTATGGTAAACTTTAAACTATTTGATATTTTATGAGTTAACTGAGTTAATTATGTATTTATTAAATTTGTGTTTTCAAGGGGGAAAAACGAGCAGTTAAGGGACATGGTCAAGTTATATAAATTATCACTTTGGTACATTTTATGCAAAATGTACCTCAAACTCTATAAATGATAACACTTTTTCAAAAATTTTTGGTGGAAATATTTCTTCTTTTAGTGATGTAAATATAATTAACTGTAAGCTTCCTAATTGTGATAAGGATTACACGAAGTCAATAACTAGATGGTTAAAAATTTAAGTCACCGTAACAGGCCACTAGTAATTATAAGTGGCACTTATCATGTATAATAACGGATCAAATATAGTAAGACATTAATATTCTATTGATTTCATGAATACACCTTGACTACCATGTACTAATCAACATGGCTTCAAAATTTGAAATAGGTTTTGTAACGCCCCATATGAGGGTTAACAGTTTTTAAATAAATAAAATGAAAATTAGAAAATAAAGATAAAACATCAAAGTAATTTGCCCGGAACTTAAATAGAAACTCTCAAAATAAAAATAAAACATAAACAAATAAATAAACCATAGTTTAATGTAGCATCTTAAATTTTAATAATATACAACTATCATCATCATCATTTCAACCCTCAACAAATCTTAATACAGTCACAGAAAGTAACAATTGATGCTTACATTATCATGCAGATTATTATTTGCATTCGAAACAATTCCAACGTAATATAACTACATAGCTTCCTCAACTGTTTTTCTTGTAACCATCTCACACTTAATGAGTCCTAAAAAGAGGAAAATATAAGGGAATGAGCGACGACATGCTCAGTAGGAAAAACCATTACTCACCTTAAGGTTTATTCTTTATTACATTAAATCTGTATGGTTAGTTAGTTTTCATCATTATCTAAATTATGAGATTTATTATAATCATATTCCGTGGATACGATAGTTAATCATTATCAAGTTTCATACATATACATATATACAATATTAATATTTATCATTATTCCTAGGTATCCACAATACATAAAGTATCACTCAACTTATCGAAACCTAAATGAGCGTGCTTAGCTACCATCCAAACATTTCGAGGGTATTTTGGTGAGGGGACATCAAGCCCTGAGTCCTTACCAAGTCGATTCCTGTACAGTGCGTTCTGGGACTTTCGACCCAAAGGAGCGTCATCACCTCCTCCCTATTTTACCTTTTAGGGTATTCGTGGCCAAGGACGTAACCGCCGCCCTCTTCATGTCTCGCCATTTTTCAATGTTCAATCATTATTTATAGAGTCAATTTTCCTAACCATGCTTCCTAATTTATAGCAAAATATGTTAATTCATTATGTTCCTTGCTAATCAATACAGGGCGAGTTCATGTCATAGTTTCATATGTGATTCTCACATAATAGCAGTTCAACATAGATACAAATATCTTGTGTTAAAACAATCAATTTTAATTCCATAAAAACCTCACAAAAGATGAGTAATAGAATCCCTACCTTTCAAGCTTCTCAACAATCTTTTAATCTCGAAATTAATTAACGTTAGTTCCACACACCCTTGATCCTAAGTTATGCATAAAGACAATTAAAACTAAAGCACAACATATAACCACATCTATAAATGAATTATGTGTAAATCTACATATTCTAGTCTCTAATAAGATTCATAAATCACTTAGGATAGTGTTGGAAAGGTTGCAAGATATTAAGGGATTAGAAGGTAAGCAAAGTTGGGTTCACTATCTACAATTAGCACATGAGTTAACATGTGGTTTACTTAAGGTAGA
>CAMOHE010041046.1:0-24095 GCA_946598075.1 Artocarpus hirsutus | reverse complement strand
CCATGTACTTACTAAGCATAAGCTTATTTGAGTTTTTCATCATGTTGCAGATAAGGGTAAGAAAGTTATGGAGTAGGCGGAGGACACAATGATAGGCGTGTGAGCTAAGGAAGATGGTTGCAAATGGAAGAACGCCAAGGAAAGAAGTTTTGAAGGAATAAGTTATAATTTTAAATTTTTAATATGTTTATAACTTTAAGGATATGTTTTATCATTTAAGTATAATTTTATAAATTTTGTGAATGTTTGTTTAATGTATTTTTTTAATTTTCTTCCGCATTTGAAGTTTTAAACTTGTTATCAAAATTTTTTTTTAAAAGTTCGGCCTACCGGCCGAGACATGTTCGAAAAATTTTATCTTTTGTTTTTCAAAGGCCATTTAATTTTAAATAATATTAGCAAACTATTTATACAATGTCTTTGGAAAAGTAAATTGTTTTTAATTAAGAAAGATTATAATTTCTTATAAATTGTATTTTTCTATAAAAAAAAATGTATGTAAAGATCCTGGGAATGCTTTTCCAAACTATGATTTCAAATACATGTTATCAATTACAATAGTTTGCTTCAATTAATGTTTTAAAGAATGAATGTAACGACATCTGTGACGTCCGAAAAGGGGGCGTTACATTTAAATAGTTTATCTTATAAATAATGATAACAAAGATGAAAGTAACGATTATTGTGACGTTCGTAAGGGGGCGTGACTTGAGATCTAATACCTAGATGGAAACTTGTATTATTATCATTGCATTGGCCAAATTATGATGAATTGGTATCGAAACTATGGCATATCATCACCAATTAAGTACCACACTCTGAGGGTACCTAAAAGAAGAATGAATTGTTAAAAGAAAATTGGTCAAAGAAGATGTCTGATCGTATTCTCATTCAATGTGTATGTAATGCATTAGTTTTTGGTTATTGAGCTTTTAGCTCATTGTACTTCTTATGATACAAGTGAGGATGTATCAGGGTTAGGGGTTGACTGAGCATCTAGAGCTATTTTGTAGAGATTTGTTCATATGCTATGCTTTAGATCAGCTTTTGAAGCTTATTTAGCAGTTCTGTTGTGGTTTTTGTGAATAAACATATATTACTAAGTCTAGATGTGATAGTATACTCGATATCCCATTTTCACTATTGTATATGTTATAAATAAGAAAATGAATGAAATAACGATTTCAAAAGTCTTTTGTACTAAAATAAATATTTTAAGTAAACCATAATATTTTTAATGCAAATGAAAGGATAATGCTCTTTATCCTAACTAAATAAGCTTTCTATGAGCTTATTAGCTAGCTTGAAGGGTATTATAGTTTTTGGTATGAAAGCGAAGGTTCAATCATTTTTGAAGACAAAAGAAGGCTTATGAACATATCCTGGTGAGGAAACTTAGTCAATTATTGGTATTTCTTATCTTTATGATTCATTTTCAGCTTATGATTTTGTAAAATTATGATTGTGTTTGTTATTGCTTAATTAAAATTATAAGAATGGGTATTATACACTAAGATATGGCATCAACAAGAAAGACAAGGGAAGATGATCGGAAGGGTGATCATGGTTTACTTGATAATTTGACAAATTTGAAACATGAGGAATTTAAAAAATTTTTGTGCTAGAGTATTTCCAAAACACAAGTTTGACATGCTATACGTGTAAATTAACTAGATATTACAAACCTTGTTTGCTGAAAAACTCTAAAAATTGATGAAGAGAAAGGACATTGCAGAAGGACCTCAACCGACTGGCCTTCTTTGCTCTTTATCCACGACCAGTGTGTGCGTGAGCCCATTCATACAGCTCTTTCATAGGTGGTTCTTTTTCCAACCAATTGATAAATACCTAAGGCTATAGTTCGTGATTTGTGAACAATGGCTCTCCGGGGAGTTATAGAGTCTTACTGGTAGAGTACTCCCTCTAGATTTCTCAACTGATCTAAATAACAATGAGAACTCATTCTCTATTTATAGAGGTCAGACCTAGAGTCAATCATTATCAGATATGACCTCAAAATTTGAGTTTCAATCAGTTTCAAATTTGAATCCACGTAATTAGACTAGAAGTCTGATAGCCACGGTCGACCGTGATACAAAGATGCAGTCGACCATGCTGTCATAGATACCTGATTTGAATTTGATTCGAATCTAAGGTTGATCCGATAGATGCTATCTCAACCATTGGATAATTCCTATCTTATTAGTTCTAGGTATCTTTGATAGAGTCTCAATTTTAATTCAAATAATCCAATAGAAAAGTTATCTGATTAACATAATTATATCCTGATAAACCCTACAAATAAGATATTATCTACAATAATTCAACATATTTATCTTGAATTAATTCATCAAATTAATCCAACTGATAAACCAACATGTTTATCTTAAATTAATTACAAAATTAATTCATCTGATAAATTAACATGAATTATTAAATCCAATTAACTCAAATTTTAGCCAATCTAATAATTTGACATAAATCACCAATTTATTGGAAAAGCATACTGTATTATTATAGGATTTTTGTGAGCTAGCAAAGGGAACCATTTGGACCTATATAGTTGAAGCTCCAGATAGTTATGAAACCCAATATCCTAGATATACATTTCTTAATTATTAGCTCTAATGTTACTCTACTAAAAGCTTAGAGCTGCATGCTCGTACTACATAGAATTATGAAGCCTGAATAGCTAAGTTTTCATAACATATCATAATGTGTCGTATCCTCATAAGATTATTTATAATGGACCTAAGGATAAATTACGTCTTACCTTTCCGATTATATTTCTCTTACGCTTCATTATCTCACCATTGAAAAACTTACCATCCAAAGATAGTATAACTTTTGGTTACACCTATGTATCCAAATGGTTGAGTGCTCTAGTTTTCCCAATTATAAGATAATGCATATAAGAGAATATCAATGGCTCCTAAAGAGGAGCTATGGATTTTGTATCTATGAATAACAAGTCTATGTTATCAAGATTCATGCTTCCAATGTACCAACATGCAAACCAACATAAAATGTGGATGTCACCCTTTGGTACATCAAAAGACATAAGTCAAGACAACGAGCCCACTATTCATCTCAGGATTAAGTTACAACACATATGGTTGTCTAAAGTGAATCGATTTGCCAAGATAGAATTATTAATCCAAATCAATTCACTTTATGTCCCGATCCAATGCATCGTCACCTATGACAATGCACCAATGTTTCTATTTGTGGAGTCCACCTCTGATGGCCAAGACAAACCATATCCCATTAGGGATATAGACAACATAACGATCTTTACATGAATAAAGCGCCCAACTTTAATTTGTTGATTGCGGATCTTATGATTTAGACCATCACCTTTTGAATCATATATCTTTTGCATAATCTGTCCATCATATGCCTGATTTTTAAAAGGTTTAGACACAGTCTTGGACTTTTGTTTGCTTATCATACATTCAACAAATATGAGCATAAAGAGGACAAGATTTGGTATATAAATAATAAATAAATTCTTTATTGATAAAAATGTCTCCAAAAACATATTACATTTTTACTTCTTAGGGCATACATGTCTAACATCAACAAACTAGAATGCATGGGAAATTGACACAATAATTATTGGATATGTAAAAGAATAACCAACCGTGTCAGCTACCTGCTCTAGCTCCACCTCAGTCAAATGCTTCGCAATTTGTTTATGAGAAATTTAGGAAAATGAAGCCACTGATTTTGATTATGGTTTGGACCGTTTGGTTGTAGAGGAATGGGTGAAATCCTTGGATAGAGTCTTAGATTACATGAGGATTAGTGATGCTAAAAAGATACTTTGTGCAATTTTCTTGCTTAGAAAGGGAGCTAGAACCTGGCAAAAATGAATTAAGCTTGGAGTGATTATGAATGAATTGACATGGGACAAATTCAAGAAGAGTTTCTATAAAATATATTTCAAGAGTGATGCTAGGTCACTAAAAGTAAAGGAAATTTTGGAGCTGAAGCGAGGAGGGATGTTGATGTGTGATTATGTTTGAAAATTTGATGAAGGTTACAAATATGTCCCTTATATTGCTAAAGATAACAATGGGAAGGTAGATAACTTTTTAAAAGGTCTTAATCTAAAATCAAAAGGGATGTGAGGATGTGTTCTACAATGGAATTTATAGAGTTCGTGGACAAGGCATTGATGTTAGATCTAGATGAGAAAGGCATTAAGAAGTTTCACCAATAAAGGAGGTCAAGATTTACCCTAAAGAAACATATCCAGTAGAAAAAGGCAGAACAAAAACCACAATAGGGAAACATTAAGCATCATAGAGTTGAGCAAGTTGCTAAAGTAACAGAAAATCCATTATGTGCTAAGTGTTGGAAGAATCATTTTAAAGAGTGCTATAAAGGTAGTAACTTATGTTTCAAGTGCAAGAAGCGACGGTGTTTAGCAAAGGATTATCCCATGATGCAAAAGAAAGTCCAAAGAAGGGTGTATGCAATGATAGATGACAAGCCATTGTAGATACTTCTATATTCTCGAGTAATATTTTAATTTCTAGAGTAGCTGTAAATCCATTGATAGATCCAAGATCTATGCATTCATTTGCATCATACTAATTTATGAAGAAATTGGGCATTACACTGGATTAATTGAAAGTAAGATACAGTGTAACATTACCATCCGAGGAAGAAATGGAATTGAATAAAATGTTAAGGGCTTGCTTGGTTCAAATTGGTGATAAAAACTTATAATTGGATCTTGTGGTTTTGAATAAGGCTGATTTTGAGGTAATTTTGGATATGGATTGGTTGACAAAATATCATGCCATAATTGACTTCAACAAGAAGACTATGATCTTTCGGCCGCTTGAAGAGGAATAGTTTATATTTAGGGATACTATTGAGAGATTTTCTCTCCCAGTCATAACTACAATGGAAGCTTCGAAGATGCTTAGTAAATGTTGTATTGGCTATTTGGCTAGTGTTATAAAAGCTACGGTGAAGCAGAAGTTAAAACCAGAAAATGTAGATGTGGTTCAAGAATTTTTAGAAGTGTTTCCAGATGACTTACTAGGATTGTTACCAGATTGAGAGATTAATTTTGTAATTGATCTTGTACCAAGAACTACACCCATTTCCAAAGCACCTTATAGAATGGCAACAATAGAATTAAAGGAATTAAAGATACAATTGCAAGAATTGCTTGATAAGGGCATTATACGCCCTAGTTATTGTCCTTGAGGAGCACTTATGTTGTTTGTGAATAAAAAAGATGGCATGTTGTGGTTGTGTATTGATTATAGAGAGTTAAACAAGACGACCATTAAGAATAAATATGCATTTCCAAGGATCGATGACTTTTTTGATCAGTTGCAGCGTGCTTTTTTGTTCTCTAAAATTGATTTGTAGAGCGGATATCATCAATTAAAGATCATGGGAGAAGATGTACAGAAGACTACCTTTAGAACAATGTATGAGCATTATGAATTTTTGATGATGCTTTTTGGTTTAACTAATGCCCTAACTGCATTTATGGGCTTGATAAATAGGGCATTGAAGCAGTTTCTCGATAAATTTGTAATTGTCTTTATTGATGACATTTTGATCTATTCTTGGAGTAAAGAAGGACACAAAGAACATTCAAAATTGTACTACAAATTCTTAACAAAAATAAGTTGTATGCCAAAATTAAGAAGTGCGAATTTTGGTTAAGAAGGTAGCATTCCTAGGACATATAATGTCCAAGAATGGAATTTCTGTTGATCTAGGTAAAGTGGAAGCTATTAATAGCTAGCCAACACAATAAATATATCAGAAGTTAGGAGCTTGTTAGGATTAGCAAGGCACTATCGATGATTTGTTGAGTGATTCTCTAAAATATAAACTCCGTTAATATTGCTGACTAGAAAGAATATGAAATTTCAGTAGACTGATGCTTATGAAACCAATTTTCACGAATTGAAGAATAGATTAATCACAACTTTAGTGCTTACTATTTCAATAGTAACTAGTGGATTTGTGGTGTATAGTGATGCCTCCAAGAATGGTTTAGGCTGTGTGTTAATGCAAAATAGGAAGGCAATCGCATATGCCTCAAGTTAATTATAGGAGTATGAAAAAAATTAACCAACTCATAATTTAGAACTTGTTGCTATAGTTAAACAAAATTTTTTTTACATTAAAATGTCATTTATAATGTCTTAAACTTTTCATTTTTACTCCCAATTTTGATCTAATATAATTACTTTACCCCTCAAAATTTATTTAAAAAAAATTCATTTATGCTCTTGATATTTACTTCTAATTGTACACTATTACTTCTTACCTATTTTTTAACTTGTATCAATTATTTAAACTATAAGAACTAAATTAAAGAAAAGCTAGAATACATTCTACCTTGGGTTTGTGTTTGAAGTAAGGGAAAAAAAAAAGATAAATGTAGATTAATACAAAAATAAAATAAAAAGACAAATGGTAAAAGAAGATAAACAACAACAAGATTTTAGTATTTATTATACTCTCAGCGTCTATTTGGTAAATGAATTCGAATTAGTGATTTAATTTGAGTTAGTATGATTTGAATTAGATTTGAGTTAGTGATTTGAATTGTTATTTAAATTGATGTTTGGATGTGCATTTAATTTTTAATCTGAGTTGGAATAAAATTGAAATTTGTGTTTGGAAAGGTAGTGAAAATAGTTTTTGATTTATTAATAAATCTAATAAAATCTTAATGTTAATGATCTTAAAAAATATACAATATGGATCTTGATTTATTCCTCTCTTCATTGGGAACACAGTGAAAAATGAATCATATCAATTGGATATCAAATGAAGAAGTTATGTTTTTTTTCCCCAAATATAGGAGAGAGAATTTTAGTTTTTACTGTAATAAAAATGTCCAAGTATCAAAAGTTTAAGGGGCAATAAAAATTCTAAAAACTTGGATTCTTGATACTCAAATAATTCAAATTTTAGGAGAAACAAATATGTATCCGAAGAATTCTTGATGCTCAAATCTAAATTTAAGTCCATTAAATTTAAAGAATACCTGAACCAAACATACTCTCAATTTATGATAGAAGTCTCACTTTAATGAAGCCCCCCAACTAATTTCATGCTTCAAGGCTTGGCCGTGTACTCTCCCAGTTTTATTCTTTCTAAACCTTTTCACTTTAAATATATATATATATATATATATGTATGTATGTATATAACTTTGAGAAATTTTCACAATATAGGCTAGAAAATTTGGGAAAAATCTCTTATAAGTGCAGTTATCCCATACAGTATGAAATACTAAAAGTCAAAACCTATATGAAAAACACTCATCATCATATAATTCCACTTGCTCACCTCTCTGGTCTTCATATATTCTTTATTCCTCAATTATCAGCCCCTCAGCATCTCATCCATTCGCCCAAGCAAGTGCATTGCAAGAAGTTCCGACTAGAAAAATGAGATTTATTCGGCATAAAAAAGAATTTCACAAATCTGGCTGTAATCTCTTTTATTTTAACTTTTGTATAATGGCATGCGTGGCTATATATCACGTGTAGTGGGGTCGTATCGGACCAGAGAATTTCTACTTTTAACTCTCATATTGTCATGACCATGATCACCTAAGATTTTAGCTATATATATATATATATAGTTTTGTATATATGCATCTCTAACACAACACGGTGTTTGGAAATAATATAGAAACATTTTACTCCAGTTTACTAGATGCTCAGCATTGCATGAAAGCAAACAGAGTGCAATAAAGCCAAGGATGAATTGCCGGCGGTTTTCTGTATATGTTGTATAGCAATGCATTTATGCAACGTTTGTCGGCAGTCCATTCTTGGCTAGGTTGGGCTCTGTTTCCTTCATGCAATGCCATGACACCACACCCATATGAACTTTCCTTCCTAAATATTTGTTTAAGGTTTTTAATAAGGTCTACCGACGAAATTGATTTGCACAAGTGCAGTCTTGGCTTAGCCTTATGACATCAGTTTCTGCTAAATATATGGATGGCTATTTCTTTGGGCTCAATCACCCCATGAAATTGTTTGTTTCCTTTATTTATTTTTGAACCTATCGTAATTTTTCTTTTTATTCTACTAAATTGAGTGAGTGGCTTTGTGAGCTTCTAGGTGCAATCTAATTGAGATGCTAAGTTTTGGTTTAATCCAATCCCATGTTTAGTGTTTTTTTATTAGGAAGGGGTGCTTTTGCAAAATTCCTTGAAATTTTAGGAACCAATTATAACTTTTAAAAATTAAGGGTAAAAATATACTTTGTAAACATTTAGCCCTGTAAAATTTTGACCTTGATATTTGAAAAATTACAATTTGGATCCAAAGTTTATAAATATTTACAAATATGTCCAAATTTTATAACACTAGTACATGCGGGACATTAGGTGACAGTTAAAAAGCTGTCGCCTAAATATTAGATGATGGTCATGGGAACTATCATCTAAGTGACGAATATAATATGCCTGGACATTAGACAATGGTTAATAACTATCATCTAATGTCAATTTAGAGAGTTTAGGTGCTAGATGACTGAGAGTAGACGATGGTTTTTCTAAAAAACCATCGTCTAATTTTTGCTTTAGACGGTTTATTTAAAAAAATTATGGTCTAATACCTATCTAGCCACGAAATGACTGGCTTCATTTTCTTAATTGCCCACGGGTGGCCTTCCTGTATTCCATTTGTTTTTCATTGGCCTCATAATTCACTGACAATATAAATTAAAAAACATATACAAAGCAATATGACACAACATAAATATAAGAAAACATACTTATACAAATTAAGTGCTAAATAATTAGTTTTTAATATATTGTTGCACAAATAATGCCCATTCTTCCATCAACAAACTCAGATGGTTGTTGGTATAAAAATCTAGGTTTGTGAAGACTTGTACCCACCAAACCCTCCCCCCCCATTCACTATAATATCTCTCATGTACCTTAATACAAAATAGTTGCATTCTTTGTCTACTTCTTGTAAGATATTGCCTAAAACGCATAGAAACAATTTATTAGTTTAATTAATAATTAATTCATTTTTAATTACAACTATATTTATACTTAAATGCTTACCCTTTGTGGTTTTAGAAATCTAGTGTTTTCATGCGGTATATTGAAGACGATTTTAGTGGTTGTCTTTAATTTCTACTCATTTAAGGCCCAAAATATAATTCGTTAAAAATACAATCAATCAAAAGATAATTTAGCTAGCAATAAGAATTTATATAGTTAACAATAAATAAACTTAAAGTCATATCATTTGCCTGAGGTCTGGTCATACTAGTTTGTCATGTGGATTGAACCATAAAGCCTGATATTTTGGGGTGAAGGAGGGCCAATATCCAATGACGTCCACCATTATATGGTATGAAGTAATACTTCTTGGCTTTTGCTTTGTCAAAAAAGTGAACAAGTAAATTCATTCATTCTTGCATCAAAAGCATAGTAGTGCTAGACACATAAGAGGTGATGTACAGGTTAAGAAACCATACAAATCAAGCAATTTGTATCTTTGGCATTATTGCTATAAGAAACTATGTACAAAAAAATGAATATTGTTAGACGAGGACAAGTAACAAGTAAAAAAAAATGTATAAGTAGTTAAATACCTTATATATACCATGAATAACACCGTGAACCACTCAACGTCCAAGACGGTGATATAAAAGCGTTCATCATCACTCTAGGTGATGTTAAAAGGCAATATAATTGTAATCGTGCTAGAGGTGTCCATGGAATTCTTCAAATAACTGTACAAGCATGCCATGTTTAGAGGTAACCATTTCAAACCTTCTAGTAGTTACATCATCTCTATTACATTCTCAATTTACTACTTCTTTTTCCCCTTTGGTTTCTGTCATGCCCCGGGGTACGGGAGGTGACATGGTTGTTTAATTAAGTTAATTAAGTAAAGATTTAGTTAAAAGGGTTTTAGAATTAAATTTATAAATAAAAATGAGATAATTTTAAAATCATTCGAATAGAATAAATTAAAGAAATAAAATGAACCATCATAATAATTAAGCAAATAAAAGGGCATTAAAAATATTTAAATATGAAGTGGAACGAATATGGGTCCCACTGGCCCACATATTGTGCATACACATATAGTACTGACAATATTACTATACAACCACAGTCCAGAGATAAAGAAAGTTAAAGATTTTACATGCCTTGAATTATACTTTAACCTACCCAAATCTTCTACTGGTCGTAAGTCCGGTCAGCGGACTCTCCTCCAATCCTAAGCTGATATCTACCTAGGGGTAAGATTTAAAACAAATAAAAATGTGAGTGAAAGGCTCAGTAGGACTATATTTCAAAATAAATAGATAAATATCCTGATAGAACTTTCTTAATAAATAAATAATTAAATAAATCAAATAAGTATTTTCATTTACTAAAATTTCATTGAAAACAGTTTGTCAAGAGTACCTTTTAATTCCCTCGGGCAAACCAACTATTCACCATCGAAGTGGCCCAGTAGGGTTTCAGGACCTGCCCCCAAGGTCGTTCACTACACAACCCGATCTCTGATATGGCATCATGCCCATATATCTTTCGTTAATTATTAAAATCTCTGTTTACAGAATATAGTCATTTACATTCTTTATGAAGTTCATTATGAACATTTCTCAATCATTTATCAAAAACATTTGATAAAAATCCATTTTTGGCTTAAATCATTTTGAAATAGGGCTACCAAAGAAAAGGGTAGAAGTCCTACCTCGATATCTGTGTCAGTGTCCCACACTGTAATCCCAGCCTGCTATATGTTAGCTCTGCGGATCTACGCACAAATCCTAAATGCATAGTAACTTAGTTCATTAGTACCTAATCTGAGGTATCCTATGTTGTCAAATCGTCTCATGGTATTCTAGTGTGCCATTTAGGTTTATAAAGTTGAAATTTCAATCGGGGTTCAAAACAGTGAAAATGGGTGAAAAATCGCAAAATTTGAGTTATGTTTGGTCGGCTTGCCGGTCCCCCTTGTTCGACCAACCGAACTGCACAGTTCGGCCTGCCGAAAGACCAAGTCCGGTCGGCCAAACATTTCCAGGTTCAGCCTGCCGGTCGAATGAATCCGGCCTGCCAAACACATGAATCTGGCCTGCCGAACACAAAGTTTGGCTTACCGATCTGAAAAATTCCAAAAATTTCCACGCATGGGTCTCGGCTTGCCCGAACCCAAATCTTCAATCCAACCTGTTTTTCTCAGTTCTCAAGCATGGGAAATGATCAAAATTGATAAATAAACATTATTAAACACTTTTCAACTCATCAAAACAAGATTTAGGCAAGATTTTCTCAAAAATCCAAAAATAGAGAAAATAGAGGAAAATAAAAAATCTTGATTTCAATCCTTTTTTGATCAAATAAAGTTTCAATTCTAGTTATTCTAAGTTACTCTAACCTAGATTAAAGCTTTTCTAAGCTCAAACGAGCTCGAATTTCAAAATACAAGAAAATTTGAAAAATAAGAAAACTTTTGAATTTTAGAAACTAACATCGAATCGAAGCTTTAAAACGATGTTTTTGTTGTTTAATCTCGTTCCCTAGCCTTCAATCTACTAACCCGAAGCTTGAACTCAATTTTTGGTTCAAAATTTTAGAGAGAGATTGAGAGAGTGAGAGAGGAACTGAGAAAGTGAGAGTAAGAGGAGAGAGAGAGCGAGAAAGAAAATGAGGAAGAGAGAGAAAGAAATGAAATAAATAGAAGAAGAGAGAGAAAAGTGGTTGCACAAGACTGTCTGCAACAACACACTATTTTCAAATCAAATTGTTTCATTGAAATTTAAATTAACAATTAAAAACAATTTAGAATAATTAAAAATTATTAAAAGAGTAAAATAACACAAGGTTACTTAATTTTCACAAAATAATCAAACTAAGGTTAAAATACTCGTTATGGCACACTAATCCACCATTTAGCACTCTAATATCATTTAATTAACTTCGGGGTGTTACAACTCTCCACTCCTAAAAGAAATTTTGTCCTCGAAATTTACAAATCAATTTCAAAAACAAAATTAATGCGGATACAACTCTCGTATCCCCGACTCTAATTCCCAAGTGGCTTCATCAACCCTGTGATGCTGCCTCACGACCTTAACTAATGAGATCTCACGACGATGCAAACTAATCACTTTACGATCGATGATCTGAATCGGCACTTCTTCATATGTCGTGTCTTCCTAAATCTGCATATCCTAGAATGAGATGATCTTATCCTGCTCAGGTGGACACTTCCGAAGCATCGATACATGAAATATGTCATGAACATGCGAAAGTTCTGGAGGAAGGTTGAGTCGATACGCAACCACACCAATGCGTTGAGTAATCACGAACGGTCCAATATATCTTGGCACGAGTTTTCCTTTTACTCCGAATCGTGAGATGCCTTTACGAGGAGATACCTTCAAGAGTACAAAAACTCCAACCTCAAATTCCAAAGGCTGATGTCTTCTATCTGCATAGCTCATCTTTTGACTCTGAGCTGCTCTCAATCGATCCCAAATCACGATAATCTTCTCGTTGCTATCACGAATCTCATCTAGTCCAAGAATAATTCTATCTTCTGGTTTGGCTCAACACATTGGCGATCGACACGGTCGTCCATATAATGCTTCGAATGGTGCCATACCAATACTCGATTGACAGCTGTTGTTGTATGCAAACTCCACCAGATGCAGATACTTTTTCCAGTTCCTGTCGAAGTCTAACGCTCAAGCACGTAACATGTCTTCGAGAATGTGAATGACTCGCTTTGATTGCCCATCTGTCTGAGGATGAAATGCCGTACTGAAATTCAAATCTGTGCCCATAGCCTCCTGAAAGCTCCTCCAATATTTAGCGTTAAACCTGGTATCCCTATCTGATGTGATGGATAAAGAAACTCCATGCAATCGTACTATGTTCTACATATACAACTCTCCAAGAATCCTCCTCGAACATGTCAATTTGAACGGAATGAAATGAGCTGACTTCGTTAACCTATCTACCACGACCCAAATCGCATCGTGCCGCTGCTCCATCCTCGGTAATCCTGTAAGAAAATCCATCGTCATGTGCTCCCATTTCCACCTTGGAATAGGAAGTGGCTGAAGCTGACCTGCTGGCTTCTGATGCTCAGCTTTCACCTGAAGACAAGTCATGCATTTGGCCACGTATTCTTGAACGTCCTTCTTCATGGCTCTCCACCAATATTGCCTCTTTAAGTCACGATACATCTTCGTGCTCCCTAGATGAATGGCGAACTAAGACCTATGAGCTTCGTCCATTACGGCCTTCTTTATTTCTACGATAGCTGAAACCGTTAAATACTTCCTGAAGTATAATGATCCATCTGCATGTATCCTCCATTCTTCAAACTACTCCCCGTTCTGAATTCGCGTCTAGATTCCCTGAAGATGCTGATCTTGCCATTGGTTCTACTTTACCATCTGAACAAGAGCTGGGGTCGTCTCCATATGATACACCGAAATACGATCATAGTCCTTGCAACACTATAGACTGAACTCACTTACCATCGCATCCCTTTTCCAATCCTCGAGAGTCAAACAAGCGAGAATTCCTGAAGATTTTTGACTGAGCGCATCCGCAACAACATTAACTTTCCCGGGCTGATACTGCAATGCAAAATCATAATCCTCCATGTATTCCATCCATGTCCGCTGCCACAAGTTCAAATCCCTTTGAGTAAATAGATACTTCAAGCTTTTGTGGTCAGAGAAAACCTAAAATGTTGCCCCGAACAAATAACATCTCCAGATCTTCAATGCATGAATCACCACTGCTAGCTCTAGATCATGAGTAGGATAATTTTGTTCATGAGGTCATAACTGTCTCGATCCATACACTACCACGCTCCCTGTTGCATCAACATGCATCCAAGTCCACATCCTAAAGCATCCGTATAAACCTCGTATGGCTCGTCACTGCTGGGAATGATCAACACTGGAGCTGAAGTCAACCGATTCTTTAATTCTTGAAAGGCAAGCTCACATTCTTCATTCCACTCGAACCTAACATTCTTCCTAATCAACCTCGTCAATGGTCCTACTATCTTCGAGAAGTCTTTCATGAATTTCCTATAATATCCTACAAGTCCTAAGAAGCTGCAGATCTCCGCCACATTTCTCGGTCGTTCCCAATCCACAATAGCTTCTATCTTTGATGGATCCATTGAGATACCTTGTTCAGAAATGACATGACCTAGAAATTTGACTTCCGTCAACAAAAATTTACGCTTTTCCTTCTTGGCATACAATTGATGTTCTCACAGAGTCTGAAGCACAATCTTGAGATGCTGCTCATGCTCCTCCAAAGTCTTAGAATAAACTAGAATGTCATCGATGAACACAATCACAAATTGATCTAAGTAGGACTTGAATATCCTATTCATCAAGTCCATGAAAGCTGCCGGAGCATTCGTCAATCCAAACGACATCACCAGAAATTCAAAATGTCCATACCGTGTCCTGAAAGCTGTCTTAGGAATGTCTACTTCCTTAATCCTGAGTTAATGGTATCCTGACCTCAAGTCTATCTTTGAGAAGTACCGCGAACCTCTTAACTAATCAAACAACTCATCGATCTTGGGCAATGGAAACTTATTCTTCACTGTGACTCGATTCAATTGCTGATAATCTATGCATAACCTAAGAGTTCCATCATGCTTCTTTGCAAACAAAATCGGTGCTCCCCACGGTGATGTACTATTCTGGATGTATCCCTCATCAGCAAGTTCCTGAAGCTGCTTCCTGAGTTCTTTCATTTCTGCCAGCGCCATCCGGTAAGGTGCTATAGAAATCGATGCTGTTCCTAGAAACAATTCAATACCAAACTCGATTTCTCGGTGCGGTAGTAATCCTGGTAGCTCATTGGGGAAGACATCCTTGAATTTGTCTACCACTAAAATCACTGCATGTCTTCTCGAAACACTGGGCTCTCCTTCCAAATCCATGAAGATAGCATAACAAACTGCGTTCTTTCGCCCTCCGAGACATGCCCTAACACGACACTCACTCATTAATCGATCACCACCACCCTGGTAGGTGATTACCGTCCCCCTATGAAACGCTAAGGTTACTTTCTTAAGTTGGCAGTCTACCACTGCACTATATCTGGACAACCAGTCCATCCCTAAGATTACATTATAGGTTCTTATGGGGATTACAATCAAATCACTTTTCAAAATCTCATCCCCAATCTTTATTTTACAAGCTTTACAAATATTACTCACACACTCCCGCCCCAAGGGTGAAGTTATAACTAAGGGTTCATCAAATTCTTCTATCTCTAATCCTAAGGCATGTACAAATGAACTCGAAATGAGAGAATGAGTGGCACCAGTATCAGACAACACGTGTGCTAAGGACTAAGAACCATGATCGTACCATCAACAACTGCGTTATTGGTCTGGGCATCTAAACTCCCTGATGTCATTGTGTGAACCTGCACTAGAGCTTTTCCTTTTCCTCTACCCACATTACTAGTTCCTAGATTAACTGGCCGATATTGCTGTGATGATGGCGACTGGACACTACCTATACTCGGCGCTCGATACTAAGGAACGTTACGCTGAAAACTCTGTTGCTGATGACCTTGCACCAAATGTCACAGTTGCTGAGGAGAGAACTGATGGAATGAAAGCTAAGGATACTACTGGGGCTGAGGTAGAGTCTGAAGCTGAGTCTGACGACTAGCTCCTTCTCTAGTCTGAAGTCCTAGGTGAGCACTCCTGATCGGGCAATTCCTCTTGATGTGTTCTGGTTGCTGGCAATAATGATAGTGAAAGTTGTAGCGGTTGCTGCGCTCGCTGTTAAATGAACAACTGTTGCCGCTATTCATGCCACCCTGTTTGCTCTTTCTCGAAGTCTGTCAACTACTGACGCTCCTCCAGCCGCTCCTCTGTGGTCCTCTTGATGCCTTAGCTCGATTCTCACAATACTGTGCGTAATCATTCTCCACTGATATTGCTGATGACACAAGCTCTCCAAAATTCCTAAGTCACAGAGCAACTATCTGTCATTGAATAGGAGCCTTAAGTCCTTCTTGAAATTTGATACACTTCTCACGCTCCGATGCCACTGTTGAGGGAGCAAACCTAGCCAATTCATTGAACTTCGCCTCATATTCCTGGACTGACATATCGCCCTGCTGCAACCTATAGAATTTTGTCGCCTTTTGGTTCCTGTACCCCTACGAAAAGTACCTATCATAGAACAGCTCCTCGAACCTATCCCAATCAATATTACCATTGTTTTCCAGGGCTTTGCCTACTTCCACCAGGTATTAGCACCACCTTCAAACTTATATGCTACGAATTCCACACGATACTCCGCTAGCACACCAAGAGTATCTAAATGCTTCACGATCGAGTCTAGCCAATACTCTGCTACCTACGGATCCCCAGTTCCGTCAAAATTCGATACAGATGCACATCAAAATTCCTTAAAGTACATATGTCGATGACTAGCCTCAGAATCATCAGGTCTTGCCCTAGCTGCTATCTACTGGAATGCAACAAACATAGCCCTCATCATGCCTTCATCATTTTCAAACTTGGCATCCGCTGTTGAGCGACGCCTAGTTGCCATTCTCTCACTTCTAAAAACAAAATTTGGACAGTCAGTGGTATCTCATTGTCATACCTATGTGTGCACAATTCCCAAGGTTCATAACCTTGAGCTCTGATACCATTTTGTCACACCCCAGAGTACGGGAGGTGACATGGTGGTTTAATTAAGTTAATTAAGTAAAGATTTAGTTAAAAACAAGGTTTTAGAATTAAATTTATAAATAAAAATGAGATAATTTTAAAATCGTTCGAATAGAATAAATTAAAGAAATAAAATGAACCATCATAATAATTAAGCAAATAAAAGGACATTAAAAATATTTAAATAGGAGGTGAAACGAGTATGGGTCCCATTGGCCTACATATTGTGCACACACATGTAGTATTGACAATATTACTATACAACCACAGTCCAGAGATAAAGAAAGTTAAAGATTTTACATGCCTTGAATTGTACTTTAACCTACCCAAATCTTCTACTGGTCGTAAGTCCGGTCAGCGGACTCTTTTCTAATCCTAAGCTGATATCCACATAGAGGTAAGATTTAAAACAAAGAAAAACGTGACCGAGAGGCTCAATAGGACTATATTTCAAAATAAACAAATAAATATCCTGATAGAACTTTCTTAATAAATAAATAATTAAGTAAACCAAATAAGTATTTTCATTTACTAAAATTTCATTGAAAACAGTTTGTCAAGAGTACCTTTTAATTCTCTCAAGCAAACCAAATATTCACCACCGAAGTGGCCCAGTTGGGTTTTGGGACCTGTCCCCAAGGTTGTTCACTACACAACTGATCTCTGATATGGCATCATGCCCATATATCTTTCGTTAATTATTAAAATCTTTGTTTACCGAATATAGTCATTTACATTCTTTATGAAGTTTATTATGAACATTTCTCAATCATTTATCGAAAACATTTGATAAAAATCTATTTTTGGCTTAAATCATTTTGAAATAGGGCCACCAAAGAAAAGGGTAGAATCCTACCTCGATATCCATGTCAGTGTCCCACACCGTAATCCCGGTCTGCTATACGTTAGCTCCGCGGATCCATGCACAAATCCTAAACGCAAAGTAACTTAGTTCATTAGTACCTAATCTGAGGTATCCTATGTTATCAAATCGTCTCATGGTATTCTAGTGTGCCATTAAGGTTTATAAAGTCATTTTATAAAGTTGGAATTTCAATCGGGGTTCAAAACAATGAAAACGGGTGAAAAATCACAAAATTTGAGTTATGTTTGGTCGGCCTGCTGGTCCCCCTGGTTCGACCGACCGAACTGCATAGTTCGGCTTGCCAGAAGACCAAGTCTGGTTGGCCAAACTTTTCCAGGTTTGGCCTGCCGGTCGGATGAATTTGGCCTGCCGAACACATGAATCCGGCCTACCGATCTGAAAAATTCTAGAAATTTCTACACACGGGTCTTGGCCTCCCCGAACCCAAATCTTCAATCGAACTTGTTTTTCTCAGTTTTCAGGCATGGGAAATGATCAAAATTGATAAATAAACATTATTAAACACTTTTCAACTTATCAAAACAAGATTTAAGCAAGATTTTCTCAAAAATCAAATAATATAGAAAATAGAGGAAAATGAAAAATCTTGATTTCAATCCGTTTTTGATCAAATAAAGTTTCAATTCTAGTTATTCTAAGTTACTCTAACCTAGATTAAAGCTTTTCTAAGCTCAAACAAGCTCGAATTTCAAAATACAAGAAAATTTGAAAAATCGAAAAACTTTTGAATTTTATAAACTAACCTCAAATCGAAGCTTTAAAATGATGTTTTTGTTGTTTAATCTCGTTCTCGAGCCTTCAATCTACTAACCCGAAGCTTGAAATCAATTTTTGGTTCAAAATTTTAGAGAGCGATTGAGAGAGTGAGAGAGGAACTGAGAGAGTAAGAGTAAGAGGAGAGAGAGAGTGAGAAAGAAAATGAGGAAGAGAGAAAGAAATGAAATAAATAGAAGAAGAGAGAGAAAAGTGGTTGCACAAGATTGTGTGTAACTACACACTGTTTTCAAATCAAATTGTCTAATTGAAATTTAAATTAACAATTAAAAACAATTTAGAATAATTAAAAATTATTAAAAGAGTAAAATAACACAAGGTTACTTAATTTTCACAAAATAATCAAATTAACTTTAAAATACTCGTTATGGCACACTAATCCACCATTTAGCACTCTAATATCATTTAATTGACTTCGAGGTGTTACAGTTTCTTTAAAGGACCTCCCTTGATTGGCTCATTAATCGGTCCTATAGCCATTTTGCCCTGATGATGGGCTCGGTCAATTGGAGCATTGCTTATTAGAATTGATGACTCCATTTGAATCCACGACAGGGGCCAAGCAACAAATCCTCTAAGAGCATCGCTCACGACCTTATGTTCCTCAGTTAAGAGAGGTAAAGGCATATCCCTTATATAAAAAACTTAGATAAAAAGCTTAGATTGTAACACATATGATACCTTCCCTAACTACCCTACATGAATCATTTATATGGGGATAGTATCTATCCACACCCTTACCCCTGCAATGACGTCAAAAAATAGGGCAACACTTTCTCTAATTGTTGATGGCAATAGAAGAAGGTAGGTTTCACCCTCACAAGACTTGATGAGGGCGAATCCGTAGGTGGTGTTGGTATGGTATGAGCTATATAACTTGTTTTTGCACATGTTCTTTGTTCTGCAGTAGGCACCTCATTTTCTTCTACGTGGAGGAAGAATTCCCTTGAGTTTGACTTCTTCTGATTTCCTCTCACTAAACAAACTTAGCCTCCATCATTTCCACCTTTTTACACAGTTCAATCCACTTTGCATTGGACTTTGAGCTTCGCATAGATTGAAAATATTAGGACTACTTCACAAACTGAGATTGACCATGTACCTGTCTTAAATGTTTAGGATTGCCCAAGTGGTGATCAACACATCACTTGGCCCTATGATTAAAATGTACCTTGGGAGGCTTGCTCATCATACTCATCTTATTAATCATGAAATTACTATAAGTTAAAATCAACCACAGTTAATACAAAATTTAAAATACTAAAAGTGAAAAAGAATATATAACTTACAATTTTTTGGCCAATCTCTCCGCATCTTAGATTTTTAAAAGTTCCATCCTTCTTTTGTGGGATGGACTTCCAAATAACATGACGAATAAAAAGGGTAATGGTATTGTTTATTCATATCTACACTAAAAATAAGGTTGTTTAAGTTATTTTAAGAAAATTACAAATTTTTAAATATATAAAGTAAACAAATTTTACTTACCCATTCATGCATTGCTTTCAGATATCCTGAATGACCCTTCAAGTACTTAAGATCATACTCAATTATTTTCTCTTTTGCTTGTTTCAACATACTTTTTTGCTCTTCACTAAACTTGTATCTCACAAAATCCCTCCATTGGTTCGAACTAATATAGGGATAATTTTTTACTACTTTTTCATGGAGCTTAAAAACATTGTGGTTGTTTTTGTGGGGTTCAATAAAAGCCTTCTTTAGGTTCTACCTAAAGTCTTTGGCCATTTTAGCGGCGCTTGTCATCAACTTCTTCTTCACGGTATCGAAAATAGTGAAGGATGCATAGCAATACCTTTCCAACATGTTCCACATTGTCCTTATTCTTTGTTTTTTCTCTCCAATCCTTTGTTGTTATGGGGACATGCACCCAGGCTAAAACTCTAATTTATTATTGGAACTCATCCCCCCTCTTTTCCAAGAGCTTGATCTTTTCATCAAATTGGACTTGTATTTTCATACTTTTTGATCCCAACTTTGACATTTTCTTCCTCAATATTGCTCTTCTTTTTCCATCTACATCTGAATTAACTGGGTCCCTTCTCCAGAGCTCATAACCATCATCTTGTCTGCTCATTTTCCCACCATATCAACAAATTTGTTATCCAACATTTTGAAATGTTCTTAAACAATAATACTTATAATTAAATAAACATATAATAAAAACTTATAATTGGAATAAAAACAAACATTTAATTAAAGCCAACATATAATTAAAACTAATAATAATGTGAAAAATGGCATATAATTAAAACAAAAACAAACATTAAATTTTTAAAACCAACATATATGTGAAACAAAAATATATTGACAATAAACATAACATATAAATTTTTTTTTTTTGGAGGAGATGACTTATCAAACATAATCTCACATATAAAAACTAATAACATTAAAACTGAAACTTATAAAACTAAAACTAATACACTAATTAAAACTAAGGTCAAATTAACATACAAATAATTCATTAAGTCCTAATTATAACATTTCCATTTAATATATGACTAAAGAAGAATCTAAATACTAATTGCAATAATTTCATAGACAACTATCTTGGAAATAATTGTTATCAAATTCATCTCAAGTTTCATTAGAATAAGCACAAAAGACATACCTTTGGACATGTTGTAACAGTGGTGATGGAGGGTGGCGACTTGCGGAAGTTCGCGGTGGCGACGGTGGGGCTCAAGAAGCATTCGTGATGGGGCCTTAGCGACAAAAAGGTACAACAACCCTATTTACATTGCCATTACTTAATTACATAATCATATTACTTAAACATATTTAACATAAGGTATTTAGATTTGTGGAACAATTGTTTAAATATAATTTTTATTTAGGTTAAGTTTAAAATGTAATTAATTTCTTGAAACATATTCTTTTAAAAACTAACATAACAATAACTTATTAAATTTTAATCTTTTAGGACTTGTCTGATAATTTTCTTAAAAATTATTCTTTTATTACTTTTCTTAATTTAAAATGATACTTAAAAGCATTTATAAGACTAATTATTACTATAATTTCTTACTAGAAAATTTGCATATATTTGTTGCATTTTTTGTTGCAACATCTACATATATATATATATGTATATATATATTTCTTGTTGATAGTATAAAGCCCTTTTCTTCTTTTTTTAATATCTGAGGTCAAATGACTAGAACCTTGGTCTTTAAAGCTCATTACTTATACTACTTGATTACTAACGCATACAAAATTTTATAAATGAAAATATAATGTAGAAAATACATTTTTGCGTGAGCGGTGTCCATTCCTATCTCCACTATTCGTCTGCCACTCACCACTACCTAATCAAGTGATGCTGATAGGCTCTTTACAAATAGCATAAACACACTTAAATGAGCTTTTGCTTAGCAAGAAGGAAGTTCAACTCCAAAACAACTTGAAGATCATTTAATAAAAATATGCATGATCATTTTATGCTTGCTTATCACTTGTTTTATGCTTAATTATTTTAGTCTTATGTTATCTTACTAATTGGGCCAAAGTGATTGTCTTAACTGCGTGTGACTTTCGGGAAGTTAAGGTTAACGAGGACACAATGGCATCGAGATTATAAACTGTATTGTAATCATCGGGAAGTTAGGATTTGCAAGGTCCCAACAACACCGTGATCTTAAAAAAAAAAAAACACTTAAACCTCACCGTGGGTTGAGAGGTTAGCATGATACTCATAATTTGGCTTATTAGTTTCACTTTTCTAATCATGTATATGTTGTGTCACATGTTACTACATAACATCACATACATAAATGTAAGCATAATTAACACAAAGTGAGTACACAAAATAATTTAGTATTGCATGCATCACACATAACATAAACATGACATTTCTTATCATAGCATTACCTAAAATGATATAATTTATCATCATATAACATGGCATGAGCATAGCACATCTTAACATAACATAACAAGGCATAGCACTAGTCATGCATTTTATGATTTTCCTAAAAACACATAAAAACACCTTTAGTTTGAAAACCGTAATTTTCATACTATAGGCGAGATTCATACTTACCTGTTTTGGTGAAGAACGCTTCCGTTACAATCCTAAATTCCCCTTTTCTCTAATGGAATCGATTCTATAAAAAAAAAAAACACCCATTAAGAGTGTGTACGAATGCTATTTAGATTTTTAACATGATCGTTGGCATTCTTAGCACTAATTTTGTTAATATTTTCCTCCCATTAATGGATCATAAAATCACTATTTCTATTACAAGGATTAATTATTTTATTAAATCCTCATAATATTTAATTTTCCCTAAACTGCAATTAGTTCATATTAAAATTGATAATTAATTAGATTTAAAAATTAATTAATTATCTATTTACATTAAATCAATATGACATCAATCAACTAAATTAGACATTTCCTAAATTCATGATTCTTAAACTAAGTCCTAATTAACTATATTCTTAATTCATCTAATGGTCTCGTAATTGATTCTTAGCCCATTAAAACCAAAAATAATACTATGATGTCCCATGTAGGACTCTAGCACATAGGATTTTTAAAATTGTTGTTTTAGTGTCAAAATGAAAACCTTTAAAGTTTATTCTTAGGAAATTCATTCATGTAACTTAAAGTTTTAAGCAAAAATTGCTCTATATAATAATGTCCAAAATTGGTAACCCACTAAATCTTAGGCTTTTATTATCTGTTTAGAGCACTGTAATTTCTTGGTTTGTTGAAATATAGGATTTTGTAGTCATGCGATCTTTGCTTATTAAAACTCATATCAAAAAGTGCTTTTTTAGTTAGTTTTAAAAAATTATCCTAAAATCAATGTTAACGACAGTTTTTCTTTTAAAGTTTTTTATTTGTAAAAATTGCTTGTTTTAAATATATGATTTAATGATTTTTATGCTCATTTTAAAGTCTAGATCATTGTCTTTGGCATATTTTACAAAGTCTGGATTGCTTTTATAAATCTCAATTGAAGTTCATTTTAGAAGCACATTTTTTACAAAACATTCTTTACAAAAATTCTTAATTTTTGAAAAGTGAAACTTTTGCATTCGACAAAAATTGCAATTTAGTCTTGAAACTTGAAAAATGTTTTTGGCCCAAAAATATTGTTTTTTGACAATTTTGGAAAAAATATCCATAACTATATTTTAGTGGTAGATTTTGAAAAATCATTTCCTCACAAAATTGTCTATCTCATCGAAATCTAAAATTTTTATATTTAGCAGAATGTACAATTCAAAACCAAAGTTGTTTGAAATTTCCAAAACAGTGATAGCCCTCCAAATTTTTTTTGGCAGTTTTTTCACAAAATTGTTTTAGGTAGTTTTGTGAAATTTTTTGGGACTACTTTTTACAATTTTTGGGACTGTTTTGTGCAATCAATAAAAACCGCTTAGAAGCCTATTTAGAGTCAAAACTATGTTCTTGCTTAGTCATGAGGTTTTGTTCAAAAAGTCAAAAACTAAAAGTTATGACCGAAAAGTTTTGAAAACCAACTCTACGGCCTCTATTTATGCATTCAAAGCTTGTAAATTTTTTTTTCAAATGCTAAAAACTACTAACTTTTTATATCACATACATACATAAACTAAAATAACCAGCACATAAATTATTACTAACAATTTCATCACCTAATCATTAAATCACTCATAAAATTGTAAACTTTAACCTTAGTAAATTT
>CAMOHE010041045.1:0-18264 GCA_946598075.1 Artocarpus hirsutus | reverse complement strand
GTGATCCGTTAACTTTTCACACACATCCATATATATATATATATATAAGAGTAAAAAGGTTAAACGTCAACCTTCCTTTTTCTTCTTCTTTCTTCTTTTTTTTTTTTTTTTTTGGAACTGAATCACATGAAACGTGATTCTCTTTATTTATATATATATATATATATAAAGTTAAAGTAACGTAACTTTTTTTTAATTAATATATATATATATATATATATATTAATATATTATAAAATCTTATATATAAATAGATTTGGTTCAAAACCATATATATATATATCTAAATCTACATTAAAAAATAAATCACATTTATTTAATAATAGATTAACTAATGCTCAGTTAAATGTGACAACATTTATCACTTTACATTATGTGTCACAGAGAATATTTTTTTGTATCACATTAATAATTCAAGTGTAAAATAATTAATTCAGAATTCAATAATTCTAAACTAAATATGTATAATTCATTCTATGTATAAATCTAATATAGTGTTACAGAGGTGGCATTGGGGACCTATGGACCTATAACCTAAGCTCCAATAAATTTGACAATTTAATCAAACTCTTTAATTAATGTGTCAAATTTATTAGTTTCAGTGTTACTCCACCAAAAACCTGAAACTGAACTCTTGACGTTATAGTAAAATTACTCAAAGAAAATTAGCGAGTAGTCCATTGATATAATTATTACATATAAGTCAGTCCTCCATAAATAGTTCATAATAAGAGCTAGGTTCAATTTTCGTTTACCTCTCTTATTATATCTTTATCCTTGAGTTCCAATAATTCTCTAATGAATAGTTAATTCATAAGCTTATTATGAACTAGTGCTCTACTGTTCAAACCTTGAATTATCACTCAAGAGAACTATTTTTCTAACTTCCATAGGGAAGGAATGGATTCCATATCTGTATAATATTACTCCCAGCCACTTATTACATTATATTTTCAAGATGCTAAGTTATGATCTGTGCTTACACAAATCTTACCATGTATGTCAAAAAACATAATGTCATAAATAGGAGTCTAATAAATACTCAGGATTAAGACTGTCAAATATGTGATCATTATAGTGATAAATTTGAATACTCTATTTGTAACAGATGATTATTAGAGATTCAAAATTTATCTAGTCCAGTTCTGTATAATCTTATTACATAAAGTACCTCCAATCCTATGTCTTTACATTAATAGTCTAGATAATGACTATTTCATTTTAAATGAGATTGGACCGTACTTATAATATTTAACTAAAGATCCCAAACTTTAATTAATTATTACGGACTATTTAGATTCTTATCTATAAATTTCATCCCTAAGCATATAACACTTATATGCTAAATTTATAGTCATATAAACAATCATGGAATTTTCTTGATGTTTATAACTGTATTCATAACACATATATCAACCAAAATAATTATAAATATCACTTTATTTATTTATTATCAAAATGTACAATGTCACAGCTTTTAGGGCACTAAACCCAACAAATGCAACTCAAGATTATTTTAAGTTTTGGGATCCGGTTTCTTTCTAGGCTTTTCTATAGTAAATTTTAATGGACATCTAATTCAGTGTTATGTATTAATTCTCCCATAGTAGTTTGTTCGAATTTTAAATAAATAATTTTCCTCTAAAAAGAGGGAATAATTATCATTTTTAAAATGATATTTTAATAGAGAGAACTTGAACTTGAGTTGCATATCAAGCCAAGTTATTGGCCACTACGATGTATAAAAATGAAAGGGGAATAAAAGTTTCGCTCAGCCTCGGTTGGCATGTGGTCAATAAAAAAGAAAAAAAAAATTTGAGTATATTATGCATACAAAAATAATGCCAAGGTCAATACCATACGGATTGTCTCCACTATCAAAAAGAAATTTAACATTATATCAGTGGCTAGGGTCAATCGGCTCTATAATTGGCCTAGTATCCTACCCATTACGAGCCAAACGAAAAATCAATCAACACATACACGCGCGCGCATATATATATATATATATATACAGATTTAGAGATGTATATAGACATTGATTACTTTAAAATACTAGATAATGGAAAGCATAACAACATTATTAATAACTTACTACGTCAATATTCCGACTAGGGTGCGTGGATCAATTCGTAGTTGACTTGTCGGTGTAAAGTTAATCTCCTGCAGAATCGGAATTTTATCAACCTTTAATTATTTATTAACATCAATGGAAATAATAAAAAAATAATAATAATTACTAATAATCGTACAATGGTGAATATTATAGACTGTATGCCCCATTAATTATATCGAGTTTGCTCCTATGTATTTGTCGAGTACTTAAAGTATTTATCGAGTACGTAAGGTATATGAAAAAGATAGAGTAGTTTATTATTCTATTGGAAGGGCTTAAAGGACATATAATGCCAAGCCTCAAAAGGCAAGAAATCAAAGGTGCTTTTTGGTACCCCATGATCAACAAAACATATGATTAAATTAATTGCTACAGCTTTGTTTAATAGTAATCGTGATTCTGTTATCCTACAAGACTATTTTAATTAATAGGGTAGGAGGCATAAAGGAATTGCATTAGGGCATCATTAGGGGACCTGAGTTGGACATCATTATAGCTTCATTGACTATTTAATCAACTTTCATTCAATCTTCTTTTTCCCTAAAAAGGATATGCAATTGCTCTTACACTCTTTGACTTAAATTTCAATTATCCTATTTCGATTAGGGATGGAACTGCAGTAAATAAATGGATATTAGTAAAATAAAATGTTGTCTAACGCTTTCCCCATAATATGGAAAAGCAATCAATATAAATCATCGATTTACCTCAGGGATATAACAAATGCCGTCATGATTTCTTTTTTTATTTTTTTAATCATGAAAGAATAAGAGTCGGAAACTTTTTTTTTTTCTTTTAGCGTCGGCTTCCATTAAAATGACACTAATATATAGTGAGTAACTTTGCTCTTTAACTCTAACTATAGCTCCATTTAATGGATCATTACTTACTTAGATGATAACCTGTCGAATGAGGAGAAACCTATAGTGTTTTGTTGGCTCTACGGTTTCGATAGAGTAAACTATTATTGTTTGGATGGTGGAAAATGTTTGATTTAGAATTTGTAATTAATCTTCTCAAATGTGAATCTTTTGTTGTATTAAAGATTTCTAAAACCTCAAGATTTATGAGAATGATCATAAGAAGCTCTTGAGATTTAAACTGTGAAGATAGATCTCAAGAGAGTACAAATTAAAGCTTGATGATTCAAGATTTAGAGAGCTTGATCGAAGAACAAAGATGAAAAGCCTGCTTTGCAAAATCAGTTCTAAAACCAAAACTTTAGTTGCTGTAGTGTAAAGTTTTCACATGTTATACTAATCAGAAAAAAGAGCTATGGTGTAAGGCTCTCAATTAGTTCAAATGTTTCAATTCTAACACACTTCTCAAACACTTTAGATATATAAAAAAAAAAATTATCTTTTATAATTTCTTTTTTTTATAATTTCTTTTTTCTATTTAGTCTTAGCATGCATATCTGAGCATCACATGATTTTTGTGATGCCCCGAGGAGGGGTTTAGTAGTTTTAGGTAAAGAGGATAAAAATTGAGTAAATAAGATGAATTAAACAAAGGAAACAAAGAGAAAAGTAAATAAATAAAGTAGAAGGTAAATAAATATCATCGAAAATAAATAACATTATCAGCGGTCACCATCACGTGAATACCATGAAGGTGTACCCGAGACCTTATTCTCATTCACTGTCACATGGATGTTTACGACGAAGATGGATAAGTAAATAAAATACAAATAACATCAATAAAAATAATAATAATAACAATACAAGAATACTAAAAATCATCAATAATAATAATAAAAGAATACTAAAAATAATAACATCAATAATAATAATAATACAAGAATATTGAAAATTATCGTCTTTGAAAAAAATAGAGCAGTGGGACTCACAAAGACAAAAATGACATCAACAGCAACATCGAAACAAGTCGTATAGAGCACGTGTCATGCCATAGTTTCGAGAAAATACCATTTTAATCCCAAGAGCTAGGTTTCGATTCTAGGACCATCCTGGAAGGGGGATATTTTTTTAAAAAAATAGGAAAATGTGAGCGGAAGGCTCAGTAAGATAATTAGTTAAAATCAAGTTACTTTAAAAATAACTGTTATATATAAAAATATCATTCATAAACTAATCTCAAGATCTTAACAAAAATCAATAAATACTTACTTAAATGAAATTTAAAAAAATACCATCGTACGGGTTTTGGAAATTAGAAATAATATCAAAATACAATTCTTCAAAATCAATGACAGAAACTATTTTCATCAATCATTCAAAAGGTCAAACATTTAGCCAAAACAGTTTCGAAAAGGGCTACCAACGAAAGGGATAGAAATATCCTACCTTAATTTGAAATTCCAATAACATAAGCTCCAAATTAAATCTAACGTATGCTCCATATAGGTTCAAAACCTTGAAAACTACATTTAAAATCAGAAATTACTTTCAACAAATATCATTATGTCAGTTTAATTATCAATGTGCTTTTTGACTCAAAATAATCATAATCCTTTTTGAAACATTTTGAAATTATTAAACATTGAAAACTGGTGTTAAAAAACAATTTTATGTTGCTCAGTCAGCCTGCCGAACACCCTGAACTGGCCTACTGAATCTACAGAGTTTGGCCTTCTGAACATCTAAATCGACTTGTCGAACTGCTACAGTTTGGCTTGCCAAAGATATGATTCCAGCTTGTCGAATTTCTTAAATCCGGCATGCTGAAGATCAAGTTCGGCCTGCCAAACTGGCAAAATCTAGAGACCCAAGCCTTCGAGTCTTGACCTCTCCAACCTCAAAAATACAAATTAAAACCTGTTTTTCTCAATCTCAGAGCATGAAAATCATATAGAAAGCTTAGAAAAACATAATAGAACAGATTTAAAAAAATTTTCCTAAATTTAAACTCAATTTCACAATGGATTTAAAAATCTAAAAAAAATGTCAAAACTTGATTAAACTAATTTTTTGTTCAAATAAAGCTTAGATTCATAGTAAACAAGTCCTATAAGCTTAGATTAAACATTATCTAAGCTCAATGATGTTTAGATTCAACAATCAAAGAAAAATTGAAAAATTGAAAATAACACTTTGAAGTTTTAAGAATAAGGGAAAACTAACCTTTAATGGTATTTTTGGATGAAAGACTTGATAATTTGAACTTCAATCCTTGCTCAAATCCGTGAGAATGAAGCTTGAAATCAAAACTTTTGAGAGAAAGAAAGAAAGAGAGAGGGCTAAGCATGAGAGGAAGAAAGAGAGAGAGGGAGAGAGACCATGAAAAATGCAAAGAAAAAGGAAAGGAAAAACAAAAAGAAAAGCTCCAAGGGTATTTTTGTAAATATGAAAAAATATGGGATAAAAATGTCATTTAGTATTTTTAAAACTAAAAATCAAATTTTCAAATTTAACAACTGCAATAAAATCTTCAAATGACTAAAATTAATGACAAAAATTACACGACACACTTAATAATTAAATCTAACATAACTAACCTTACTTTAAAATTTAAGGGCATTACAATTTTGAATAAAGAGCTTGGCTTATGTCATGCCTTAGAGTACGGAAGGTGACGTGGTGGGTTTAATAAGATAATTAAGTAGAAATTTAAATTAAACACAAGTTAAAGAAATTAATTATTTAGGAAAAATGTGATAATTTAAAATCTTTTTAAACCAATGTTAATAATAACTAATCAAATGAACAAATAAAATAACAAGATGGATAATATGAAAAAAAAAAAGAAAGAAAGAAGAGGAAAAGCGAGTTGGGTCCCATTGGCCCACAACTTGTGCACACACATAGTATTGACAATATTAGATTTCAACCATAGTCTAAAGTAAAAGAGAAAGTTAAAGTTATACATGCCTTAAATTGTCTATACAACAACCTACCCAAGTCTTCTGCTGATCGCTAGTCTGGTCAACGGACTCTTCTTCGATCCTAAACTGAAATCCACCTAGAGGGGGAAAGATTTTAAAACAAATAAAATAAAAACGAAAGGCGTAGTAGGACTATATTTTAAAAACACTTAACTTCGAAGGAAAATTAAATTATTTAGAAAATAGACTTAAATAAATGAATAAATAAAATTCAATAAAATTAATCTTACCAAAACCGTTTATTAGTCGACTGAAAAGAATATCATTTTCTTTCCTTAGGTAAACCATATATGCGACACCACCATAGTGGCCTAGTTCGGTTTCGGGACCTGCTCCTAAGGTCACATACTACACGACCCGATCTCTGATATGGCATCATGCCCTTAAATATATATATATATATGTATATATCTTTTTATAATTATTAAAAATATTTTTTTACCAAGTATTTTCATTTACATTCATTATGAGGTTTAATATGAAAACTACCTCAATCTATTATTTATGAAATCAGTCAATAAAAATCCTTTTTCAATTAATCATTGAAAACATTTTGATAAAAATCCTTTTAGTGGCCAAAATTATTTAAAAACTAGGTTACTAAGGAAGTGGGATAGAAGTCCTACCTCGGTACTCATGCCGGTGTCTTACATCATAATCCTGGTCTACTACATATCAGCTTCGTGGAACCTCGATCAACCTTAAATGTTTAATAACTAAGCCTATTAGTATCTAGCTTAAGATAACTTACGTCACTAAACTATCTTATGGTGTCCTAGTGTGCTATTTGAGTTTATAAAATCATACTATATCATACAATCTAAATCAAGGTTGAAAATGATGAAACTAGGTGAAAAATAACAAAATTTCATCATGCCCGATCGACCTACCGGTGACCCTGGTTTGGCCGGTCGAACTGCTGCTAGAAAACCAAGTTCGGTCACCCAAACTTTTTCAAGTTTGGCTTGCCAGACTTATGAATCTGGCCTATAGAACCCATGAATCCAGCTTGCCGAACATGAAGTTTGGCCTACCGAACTGAAACATTTCAAAAATTTTCAACCACTAGTTCTTGGCCTCCCAAGCTGAAATCTTCAATTTCAACTTGCTTTCTCAAATCCCAGGTAGAATAATGATCATAGTTGATAGAAAAACATAATAGATTACTTTTCAACGCATTGAAATAAGATTTACAAAAAAATTTTGAAAAAATCCTGAAAATGGAAAAAGTAGAGAAAAATAAAAAATCTTGATTTCAATCCGTTTTTATCAAACAAAGCTTACATTCTAGTTGTTTTAAGTTCCTCTAACCTAGATTAAAGGTTTTCCAAGCTTAGGAAAGCTTAAATTTCAAAATGTAAGAAAAATTGAAAAATTGAAAGAGTTTTGAAATTTAGAAACTAACCTTGAATTTAAGCTTCAATCATGTTTTTGGTTGCTCAATTACATTCTTGAGCCTCCAATCTACTAATCCGAAGCTTGGACTTGACTTTTGATTAAAAAATTTTGAGATTAATTGACAGAGAAAGAGAGACAGAGAGAGAAAGTGAGAAAGCAAGAGGGATAATGAGAGAGAGAATGAGCAAATGTGAGGGAGAGAAAGGGAAGAGAGAAATAAATAGAGAGGAAAGTTGACCAAAACCGAGAGAGAAAACTATGTACCATCCACGGTTTTGAAAAAGGACATGGTTGGTGTTTGACAAATTTTTTTTGTTTCAAAATTCAAAGTAACAAATAAAAATAATTAAGAGTGATTAAAATCATTAAATTAAATCAAAAATAACATTAATTTAGAAATATCTCAAAATATCAAATTAGTTTGAAAATACACTATAGCACACTAGTTCACAATTTACACACTAATAACACTTAAATAAATCTTGGGGCACTACAACTCTCTACCCCTAAAAGAAATTTTGCCCTTGAAATTTACAACTTGGATCAGAAATAAAATAAATATGGATAAAACTCCCGCATACTCGATTCTAATTCCCAAGTGGCTTCATCAACCCCGTGATGCTACCATACAACCTTCACTAATGGGATATCACAACGATGCAAGCTGATCACTTTTGATCAATGATCTGAATCGGCACTTCTTCATACGTCGTGTCTTCCTGTATCTACATGTCATGAAATGAAACTATCTTGTTCTGCTCAGGCGGGCACTTTCGAAGCATCGACATGTGGAATATGTCGTGGACATAAGATAGTTCAGGAGGAAGGTTGAGCCAATAAGCAACCACACCAACGCACTAAGTAATCTCGAATGGCCCAACATACCTTGGTGTAAGCTTACCACTTACTCTGAATCGCATGATGCCCTTGCAAGGTGATACCTTCAAGAGAACAAAATCTCCTACCTCGAATTGCAAGGGTCGACATCTCCTATCTGCATAACTCTTCTGTCGACTCTGAGCTATCTTCAATTAATCCCACATCACGATGACTTTCTCATTGCTATCATGGATCTCATCTGGCCATACAATGATCATATCTTCTGGTTTAACCCAACATACCAGTGACCAACACGGTCGTCCATACAATGCTTCAAACGATGCCATGCCAATGCTCTATTGATAGTTGTTATTATACGCAAACTCTGCTAGATGTAAATATTTCTTCCAGTTTCTGCCAAAGTCTAATGCACATGCACGTAACATATCTTCGAGAATCTGAATAACCTACTCAGATTGTCCATCGGTCTGAGGATGAAATGTCGTGCTAAAATTCAGATCTGTACCCAAAGCCTCTTGAAAGCTCCTCCAGTACACGGCATTGAATCTGGTACCTCTGTTGAATGCGATGGACAAAGGAACTCCACGCAATCTTACTATGTTCTATAGGTACAATTCTCCAAGAACTCTTCTCGAACAAGTCGACCTGAAAAGGATGAAATGAGCCGACTTCATTGACCTATTGACCATGACCCAAATTGCATTGTGCCTTTGATTTTTCCTCAACAAATCGGTAAGAAAATTCATTCTCCCATTTTCATCCTGGAATAAGAAGTGGCTGAAGTTGACCTGCTAGCTTCTGATGCTTGGCTTTCACCTGAAGACAAGTCGTACCCTTGGCCATGTATTCTTGAACATCCTTCTTCATACCTTTTCACTATTATTGCCTCTTGAAATCACGATACATCTTTGTACTCCCCAGATGAATAGCGAATTGAGACTTATAGGCTTCATCCATTATGGCCTTCATCACTTCTACGATTGCTAGAACTGCTAGATGGTCCCTAAAGTACAATGAAACATCTGTATGTATCCTCCATTCTTCAAATCGCTCTCCGTTTTGAATTCATGTCTAGATTCCCTGAAGGTGCTGATCTTGCCACTAATTCTGTTTCACCATCTGAATAAGAGTTGGGGTTGTCTCCATGTGATACACCGAAACTCAATCGTAGTCTTCATAATACTATAGTCATACTCACTCACTATTGCATCCCTTTTCCAATCTTCAAGAGCCAAACAAGCAAGAATCTCTAAAGACTTTTGGCTGAGCACATCAGTGACCACATTAGCTTCCCCAAGATGATACTGCAGTGCAAAATCATCCTCCATGTATTCCATCCACTTTTGCTGCCTCAAGTTTAGATCCCTTTGAGTGAACAGATACTTCAAACTCTTGTGGTTAGAGAATACCTAAAATGTCGCCCCATACAGATAACATTTCTAGATTTTTAGCACGTGAATCACCGCTACAAGCTCCAAGTCATGAGTGGGGTAGTTCCACTCATGAGGTTGTAGCTGTCTTGATCCATACACTACCACGCGTCCATGTTGTATTAGCACACACCCAAGTCTGCGTCCCGAAGCATCTGTGTAAACTTTGTACAATGCATCGCTATTCAGGATGATCAACACTAGAGCTGTAGTTAACCGATTCTTCAACTCTTGAAAGGCGAACTCACAGTCTTCATTCCACTCAAACTTGACAATCTTCCTGATCAATCTTACCAAAGGTGCTACTATTTTTGAGAAGTCCTTCATAAACTTCTTGTAGTATCGTGCGAGTCCCAAAAAGCTACGGATTTTTGCTACATTTCTCGGTCGTTCTCATTCCACTATGGCTTCTACTTTAGATAGGTCCATAGAGATACCTTGCTCGGAGATGACGTGTCCTAGAAACTTAACTTTTGTTAACCAAAACTTGTACTTTTCTTTCTTAGCATACAATTGATGCTCATGCAGAGTTTAAAGCACAATCCTAAGTTGCTGCTCATGCTCCTCCCAACTCTTAGAGTAGACCAAAATATCGTCAATGAACATGATCACAAATTGATCTAGATAAGGTCTAAAGATCCTATTCATCAGGTCCATGAAAGCTGCTGAAGCATTTTTCAATCCAAACGGCATCACCAGAAACTCAAAGTGTCCATACCGAGTCCTGAAAGCTGTTTTAGGGATGTCTTCTTCTTTAATCCTGAGCTAGTATTATCCCAATCGCAAATCAATCTTTGAGAAATACCGCAAACCTCCCAACTGATCAAACAGTTCATTTATCCTAGGCAGAGGATACTTGTTCTTCACCGTGACCCGATTTAGCTGGCGGCAATCTATGCATAACCTGAGAGTTCCATCATGCTTCTTAGCAAATAAAATCGGTGCTTTCCATGGTGATGTACTATTCCAGATGTACCCCTTATCAACAAGTTCTTGAAGTTGCTTTCTTAATTCTTTTATCTCTACCGATGCCATCCGATAAGGTGCTATAGAGATCGGAGCTATTCCTGGAAGTAACTCAATGCCAAACCGGATCTCCTAATGCGGAGGTAATCTTGGTAGCTCGTCGAGGAAGACATCTTTAAATTCATCCACCACTAGGATTGCTACATTTCTTCTCGTAGTACTGGGCTCTCCTTCTAGGTTCATGAGGAAGGCATGGCCAGGTAGGTTCTTTCATCCTCTAAGACATGTCTTTACGAGACGCTCACTCATTAGTTGATCACCACCATGCTAGTAAGTGATTGTCATTCTCTTATCGAACACTAGGGTCACTTTCCTAAGCTGACAATCTACAACTGCATTATACCTGAATAGCCAGTCCATCCCTAGGATTACATCATATGAACTCATGGAGATTAAAATCAAATCACTCTTCAAAATCTCATCCTCAATTTTTATTTTACAAGCTTTACAAATACAATTCACACACACCTGCCCCAAGGGTGAAGCTATAACTAAGGGCTCGTCAAACTCTTCTATCCCTAATCCCAAGGTATGTACAAAAGAGCTTGAAATGAGAGAATGAGTGGCAACGGTATCGAATAACACATGTGCTAAGGATTGAGAAACTAGGATCGCACCATCCACAACCGTATTATTGGTCTGGGCGTCCGAACTCCCTGTTGTCATTGTATGAACTTGCACTAAAGCTTTCCCTTTTCTTCTACTAGCATTACTAGGCCTTGGATTAGTTGGTCGATACTACTGCAATCGTGGTGATTACACACTGGCTATACTCAGCGCTTGGTATTGAGGGACATTGCATTGGAAGTTCTACGGCTGGTGTCCTTGTACGTGCTGAATATCGCAATTGCTGAGGAAAGAACTGATGGAACTAAAGCTAAGGAAATTGCTGAGGCTAAGATAGAGTCTGAGGCTGATGACTAGCTCCTTCTCCGGTCTGAAGTTGTAGGCGAGCACTCCTGATTGGGCAATTCTTCTTGATGTGTCCTTGACTATTGACAATAATGGCAATGGAAACCATAGGGATTTCCACGCCTATTGCTAGATGAGCTACTATTATCACTGTTCATGCTACCCTGTTTGTTCTTTCCTAAAGTTGGTCGACTACTGGTGCTCTTGTTGTCGCTCCGTTGGGGTCCTCCTGACGTCTTGGCTTGACTTTCATAGTACTGCGCATATTCATTTTCCACTGATATTGCTACTGGCACAAGTGTTTTGAAATTCCTATGTCGCGGGGCAACCACCTGTCGTCGAATAGAAGCCTTAAGTTTGTCTTGGAATTTGATGCACTTCTCACGTTTCAATGCCATTGCAAATGGAGCAAACCCAACCAACTCATTGAACGTTGCCTCATACTCCCGAACTGACATATCACCCTACTGCAACCTATAGAATTCGGCCGCCTTCTGGTCTTTGTATCTTGGTGGAAAGTATTGGTCATAAAATAACTCCTCGAACCTGTCCCAACTGATATTACCGTTGTTTTCCAAGCGTTTAGCTTGCTTCCACAAGGTATTGGCACTACCTTTGAACTTATATGCTGTAAATTCCACACGATATTTTGTTGGCATGCCAAGAGTATCCCGGTGTTTCACAATTGAATTTAGCCAATATTCAGCTACTTACGGGTCCCCTTTTTGGTCAAAGGTCAGTACAAATGCATGCCAAAATTTCTTAAAGTATGCATGCCAATGACTAGCCTTGGAATCCTCCGTTCTCGCCCTTGCTGCCATCTGTCAGAATGCAGCAAACGTGGCCCTCGTCATGCCTTCATCTTTTCCAAACTTAGCATCAGCTATCGAACAATGTCTAGGTGTCATTCTCTCTCTTCTGAAAACAAAATTTAGACTATCAGTGGTATTTTATTGTAGTACCCATATGTGTACAATTCCCAAGGTTTATAACCTTTAAGCTTTGATATCATTTTGCCATGCCCTAGAGCACGGGAGGTGATGTGGTAGGTTTAATAAGATAATTAAGTAGAAATTTAAATTAAACATAGGTTAAAGAAATTAATTATTCATGAAAAATGTGATAATTTAAAATCTTTTTAAACCAATGTAAATAATAACTAATCAAATGAACAAATAAAATAACTAGGTGGATAATATGAAAAATAAAATAAAGAAAGAAGGGGAAAAAGCAAGTTGGGTCCCATTGGCTCACAACTTGTGCACACACATGATACTGGCAATATTAGTTTTGAACCATAGTCCAAAGTAAAAGAGAAAGTTAAAGTTATACATGCCTTGAATTGTCTATACAATAACCTACCCAAGTCTTCTACTGATCGCTAGTCTAGTCAACGGACTCTTCTTCGATCCTAAGCTGAAATTCACCTAGAGGGGGAAAGATTTTAAAACAAAAAAAAAATATGAGTGAAAGGCTCAATAGGACTATATTTTAAAAGCATTTAACTTCAAAGGAAAATTTCATTATTTCAAAAATTATTTAGAAAATAGACTTAAATAAATGAATAAATAAAATTCAATAAAATTAATCTTACCAAAACCGTTTATTGGTCGATCGAAAAGAATATCATTTTCTTTCCCTGGGCAAACCATATATGTAACACTACCATAGTAGCCCAGCTGGGTTTCAGAACATGCCCCCAAGGTCGCACACTGCACGACTCGATCTCTGATATGGCATCATGCCCTTAAATATATATATGTATATATCTTTCTATAATTATTAAAAATCTCTTTTTACCAAGTATTTTCATTTACATTCATTATAAGGTTTATTATGAAAACTACCTCAATCTATTGTTTGTGAAATCAGTCAATAAAAATCCTTTTTCAATCAATCATTAAAAACATTTTGATAAAAATCCTTTTTGTGGCTAAAATTATTTAAAAACTAGGTTACTAAGGAAGAGGGAGTAGAAGTCCTACCTTGATACTCGTGTCGGTGTCTTACACTGTAATTCCGGTCTGTTATACGTTAGCTCTATGGAACCTCGATCAACCTTAAATGTTTAATAACTAAGTCTATTAGTATCTAGCTTAAGATATCTTACATCACTAAACTATCTCATGGTGCCCTAGTGTGCCATTTGAGTTTATAAAATCATATTATATCATTAAAATCTAAATCAGGGTTCAAAACGGTGAAAATGGGTGAAAAATAACAAAATTTCACCACGCCTGATCGGCCTACCAGTCACCCTAGCTCAATCGGCTGAACTATTGTCGGAAAACCAAGTCCAGTCAGCCAAACTTTTCCAGGTTCAGCCTTTTAGACATATGAATCCAGCTTGGCGAACCCATGAATCCAGCCTGCCGAACATGAAGTTCGGCCTGTCGAACTGAAAAATTCCAGAAATTTCCAAGCATAGGTCCTCAGCCTCCCAAGACCAAATCTTCAATTTCAACTTGTTTTCTCAAATCCCATGCATGAATAATGATCATATTTGATAGAAAAACATAGTAGATTACTTTTTAACGTATTAAAACAAGATTTACACAAAAATTTTGAAAAAATCCAAAAATGGAAAAAATAGAAAAAAATGATTTAAATCCATTTTTTATCAAACAAAGCTTAGATTCTAGTTGTTTTAAGTTCCTTTAACCTATTATAGTTTTTCTAAGCTTAGGAAAGCTTAAATTTCAAAATGTAATAAAAATTAAAAAATTAAAAAAGTTTCAAAATTTTGAAACTAACCTTGAATTTAAGCTTCAATTCATGTTTTTGGTTGCTCAATTACGTTCCCGAGCCTCCAATCCACTAATTCGAAGCTTGGACTTGGCTTTTGATTCAAAAATTTTGAGAGTAAATTTAGAGAGAAAGAGAGACACAGAGAGAAAGTGAGAAAGCTAGAGACAAAGTGAGAGAGAGAATGAGCGAGTGTAAGGGAGAGAAAGAGAAGAGATAAATAAATAGAGAGGAGAGGTGCACAAAACCAAGAGAGAAAATTGTGTACCACCCACGGTTTTGAAAAAGTATTTAAAATTCAAAGTAACAAAAAAAAATAATTAAGAGTAATTGAAATCATTAAATTAAATCAAAAATAACATTAATTTAGAAATATCACAAAATAGTCAAATTAAGTTTAAAAATACACTTTGGCACAGTAATTCACCATTTATGCACTAATAACACTTAAATAAATCTTGGGGCGCTACAGCTTAAAAAGGTTTTTATCAAAAGGTAAGAGAGCTTGACTGAAGAATGAAGACAAAATGTAGAAGAGTTAATTTTTTATGGGGTTATTTATTCTACGTAGTCTTGGATGCATGTTTGAGCATCATATAATTTTAAATAAAAACTTTGACTAAAAGAGATTTTTATCAAAACGTTTAGAGAGCTTGACTGAAAAATGAAGATGAAACGTAGAAGAGTTGTTATTTTATGGAGTTTATTTCTTCTACTTGTAGCCTTACATATTGAGCATGGCATGATTTGAATAGCTTCACTATGCTTCAAGAATGATAAAAGTTCCATAAAAAAAATAAAGTAAGTTATAGGCAAAATGGTTTTAGGCCTATGTTGAGAAATGCTTTCAGAGGAGAACCGCTTGACCACATTTGCGAGTTTTTATGAAAGTTGACATACACAAACATATACCCATCTCTTAAGTCTTTCAAGTTCTACTTTGTTTCAAATCCTCTTCCAGAAAGAAAAATCATACTTGAGCCAAATATGTATTAGATCTTTGTGCTTGCTAATTCATCCCCAAGGCTTACGTTATACTAAATTTTTGAGTGAAAACCATTGAGGCTTACTTTCTCATTTTTCATCAGTATTCTATATCAAGATTAAAGGTTTTCAATTATTTCTTATAATTGGGAGTGGATAGGATAGGACAGCCAACATCCTTTGTTAAAGTTTGTTAGATTGTAGAGTTGCAGTGATGCTTGAATAGAATATATCATCGCTTGTACTTGACATGATCATGTCGAAAGTCTCGATCAATATATTGTCAAACCACATTATTAAACCCCTGTAAATTGTGTTTTGTTGGTAAGAGTGGAGGTAGACATATTGTCAAACCACTACAAATTATGTTTTGTATCATCTTTTATTTAACTTATTTGTTATTATTAATTTTATTTGTTTTATTCTTAGTAGTTAGGAGCTCACTTGAGTGCATATATGATTATCTTGCTATATATTGCTAGTGCTATTTTAACATATTGTGACTGTACGAATAATTGAGTGTTTATTTTGGTTCTTAATGTTTGGGTTAATTGTGTCAGTGTGATTAGTGAGAACTCTCCAGTGCAAAATTTCCCTTTCTTAGCTAATTATTCTTAGGCTAACATGTTCAACTACTTTTGTATTATGGGGATATAATTCATAAATTATGAGACTTTTAGTATTTATGAACTTTTTTTTTTTTACGGAATGTAATGCGTAGGTCAACCAGAGGAGTTAAGGATATCCTCTTATTGTGTTATTCGGACTTGATTCTAGAGAGAAACGAGATCTCTTGGTTATTTAGTAATTTCATTAATAAATGATTTCTTCAATTATGAAAATAATAATAACAACATGATCGTGAAGGTAAAATAGAGTTTATCTTACAATCATTTACAAACATCCTGTAGGATTATCACATGAGAATTGATAAATCAATAGACGTGGCTAACCACCTGCACATAATCTTCATGATTTAAGAGTTTAATATTGGACCTTTAATTTAAAGTTTCTAATTGAATGGATAATTATGTCTCTTTCCTAGCTGAAATTGTTTTCAGTTAAAATAAACTGAGTCTCACAACAAGTGAAATAAGTTTCTAGCCTTGTTGGTCTTAGAGACGCTATATTTCGCGAGTCACACTACCTTTAATATCTAACCCTTTTATCCTCTTTGGTGCCTATCCCCCTTCAACTTGGTGGCGTTTGTATTTTACACATTCTATATATTTTTAAGTTTTGAAAAAAATGAAGTAGAAAGGGGTTTGCATTGATTAATAATAAAAAAATCAAGAGTTTAAGAAAGAGAAAATTAAAAAAATATATTCAAGAAAATCTATGCAACCAAGAAAAAAAAGAGAATGGCAAGAAAAATTGTTAGGTTGCTAGTTTTGATCATCCATAATTTGTAGTCTATGTTTATAATTATATATTATATTACACATAGATGATCCATGTAACATAATGAGCATCAGAAAAGGATCACAAAAATTTAAAAACCTAATTTTATTACACTTTTGGAAATTTAAATCCATTTTTCCTACGGATGAGATGAGATATTAATTAGGAGCCATTCTATTGGGAAAATTAATCAGTTGGTACAATGGATTTTTTTTTTTTAAAACAAATGATAACCAAGATGTTAGTTCATGTTGTTATCAGCAATATTAAATCTAAACATTATTGTACCTCTTATAGAATAGAACTGTGTTTCGGACAGAGCGTTTTTGAAGAAATAAAAAAGAGTTTTAATCAACTAGTCATTTATGCTATTCTCTTTTACACAAATCGTTGTGGATACACAGCATCAACAATTAGCCAATACCAGTGATCTTCTTCCAACCACAAGAATGCTGAAAATCAATTAATTATTAAAGGAGAATAGTTAATTGCTCTCTGTAAAATATTTAGTTAAGTGGTCTAAGAATAAATAAGATTCCATGCCCTTTATTAATTGTAGTATTTGGAGGAGTTAGAGTCCAATTTAAAGTCAGGAGATTTTCTCTCTCAATTTCTCCCTCTAAATTGGCGAGATATAGAATTACGCCAGTAAACTTTGGTCACCATTGTTGATAAAGCCCTATGGAATTCTAAAACATTCTCAAAAAGTCCAATAATTATCTAATTATCTAATTAAACATTTATAATTTAATATCCAAAACACATCCTATCCGGATTCTAATTGATTATTTGATTCTAAATATAAATAATAAATAATTTCATATCTTGATTTAAATTAGTTTTTTTTCCACCAACAAAATAATTATCACAATTTATGTTGATTAATTATCTTTCAAAAATTGATATTTATATTAATTCTTCCTAAATATATTGTAGAATTCACATATAGAGGATATTTGGTATGTAGTAATCTTGAGGGTGGGAACAGAAATTTGTAAGATTTCTACGTTTGATACAAAAATTATGATTTTTGGATATTTTATTTTATTAAATAAAATGAAGATTAGAAAATAAATATAAATTATCAAAGTAATTCACCCGGGACTTAAATAAAGACTCTCAAATAAAAAAAAAACATAAACAAATAAATAAACCACAGTTTAATGTAGCACCTTAAATTTTAATAATATACAACTGTCATCATCATCATTTCAACCCTCAACAAATCTTAATACAGTCACAGAAAGTAACAATGGATGCTTACATTATCATGAAGATCATTCTTTACATTCAAAGCCATCCCAACGTAATATAGCTACCTAGCTTCTCCAACTATTTTTCTTGTAGCCACCTCACACTTAGTGAGTCCTGAAAAGATAAACATATCAGGGAATGAGCGACAACATGCTCAGTAGGAAAAACCATTACTCACCTTAAGGTTTTATTCTTACCACATTAAACCTGCATGGTTAGTTAATTTACATCATATACCAGATTATGAGGTTTATTATGATCATATCTCATGGATACCATAGTTAATCATTACCAAGTTTCACACTTATACATAT
>CAMOHE010041043.1:0-17346 GCA_946598075.1 Artocarpus hirsutus | reverse complement strand
TATTTCTAGAAATGGTTTGAATATTTGTTCTACGCATCTGGAAAATGGGATTTACACTTTAAGGCCCAACGAAAAATCATTGCTCAATACCAAAATGTTCAAAGTTGAACAACCAAAACCCAAGAAGCAAAAGATTTCTTCTAATAATGAAACATACCTATGGTACCTTAGATTAGGTTACATTAACCTTGACAGAATTAACAAACTAGTAAAGGATGGTCCTTTAAAAGAACTAAAAGTTAGTTCTCTACTAGTTTGTGAATCTTGTCTTGAAGGTAAAATGACTAAGAGGCCTTTCTCTGCAAAAGGTGAAAGGGCCAAGGAACCACTTGAGCTAATACATTTGGACGTCTGCGGTCCATTGAATGTACAAGCACGTGGTGGTTACGAATATTTCGTCACATTTATTAACAATTATTCAAGGTATGGTTACATATATCTAATGCAAAGGAAATCTGAAACTTTTGGAAAGTTCAAAGAATTCCAAGCGAAAGCTAAAAGCAATTAGGAAAGACAGTGAAGAGTTTTCGATCTGATCGAGGAGGGGAATACCTGGATACTGAATTCAAGGACTATGTGATAGAACATGGTATTCTATCACAAGTCACTACACTTGGAACACCACAACAAAATGGTGTTGTAGAGAGAAGAAATCGGACGTTGATTGATATGGTGAGATCTATGCTCAACTACTCATCATTACCCACTTCATTTTGGGGATATGCACTACAAACTGTAATATATCTTCTAAACATAGTTCCATCTAAGTCTGTTCCAAAAACACCTTTAGAGTTATGGAATGGTCGCAAACCTAGTATGCGACATATCCGTATATGGGGGTGTCCAGCACATGTGCTAAAAGGAAAGACCGAGAAGCTGGAACCGCATTTTGAAGTATGCTTGTTTGTGGGATACCCAAAGGGAATGAGGGAAGGTTTGTTTTATACTCTACAAGAAAAGAAGGTATTTGTATCGACAAATGCCACTTTTCTTGAGATTGATTATATGACAAACTATAAACCTCATAGCAAAGTAGTACTTGATGAGTTACTTTCTGATCAGATCAGACCGCAACCGATAATCGTTGTCAAAGGACAAAATGAGGAGACCATATCTCCCGATCAGAATGTCATACCACCTTGACGTAGTGGGAGGGTTGTGAGACCACTTGCTTGCTACAAGGAAATTAGGGAGGCACATGTTGCTATCTCTAATAATGGTGAGGATGATCCATTGTCATATGGTGATGCAATGGAAGATTCTGAGAAGGAAAAATGACTAGACGCTATGAACCTTGAAATGGAGTCAATGTACTCCAATTCAATCTGGGAACTTGTAAACCCACCTGAAGGGATAAAACCCATAGGGTGCAAATGGATTTACAAGAAGAAAAAAGGAGAGGATGGGAAAGTTGAGACTTTCAAAGCTAGGCCTGTGGCAAAGGGTTATACCAAAAAGGAGGGAGTTGACTACGAAGAAACTTTCTCGCCTGTAGCTATGCTCAAATCCATTAGGATTCTTTTATCCATTGCTGCTTGTCTTGATTATGAGATATGGCAAATGGATTTCAAGACTGCCTTTTTGAATGGCTATCTTGAGGAAAGCATCTATATGGTGCAACTAGAAGGGTTTGTAGTCAAAGGTCAAGAGCAAAAAGTTTGCAAGTTGTAGAGGTCCATCTATGGACTCAAGCAAGCTTCAAGATCTAGGAACTTGAGATTTGATATGGCAATCAAAGCTTATGGATTCGATCAAAATATTGATGAACCTTGTGTATACAAGTGCATCAAAGAAAAGAAGGTGATCTTCTTAGTTCGTTATGTAGATGATATCCTACTCATTGGAAATGATGTAGGCGCATTATCTAATGTAAAGAAATGGCTCACCAACCAATTCCAAATGAAAGATTTAGGAGAGGCAAGTTATATTATTGGAATCCAACTCATAAGAGATCGTAAGAATAAACTATTGACGCTGTCTCAGGCATCATATATCAGTAAGGTACTTATCAGATTTTCGATGCAAAACTCCAAGAAAGGTAATTTACCTACACGTTATGGAGTTTATCTTTCAAAAGAGTAGTGTCCTATGACACCTCAAGAGGAAGAAAACATGAGACGGGTACCCTATGCATCTTTAGTTGGAAGTCTAATGTATACTATATTGTGTACAAGACCTGACATTTGCTATGCGGTGGGTATAGTCAGTCGGTATCAATCTAACCCAAGATTAGATCATTGGGTAGTGGTTAAACATATTCTCAAGTATCTCAGCACAACGAGAAACTATATGCTGGTATATTCTGATGAGAATTTGATTCTCATTGGATACATTGATTCAGATTTTCAATCAGATAAAGGCACACATAAATCTACGTCTGGATCTTGTTTACTTTTGGTGGTGGAGCCATAGTTTGGAGAAGCATCAAACAATCTTGTATTGTTGATTCAACTATAGAAGCTGAATATGTGGCTGCTTGTGAAGTAGCTAAAGAAGCTTTTTGGCTCTGTAAGTTCTTAAATGATCTGGAAGTAGTTCTAGGCATGGATAAACCACTCACACTATATTGTGATAACAGTGGTGTAGTGGCAAATTCAAGAGAACCTAGAAGCTACAAAAGAGGAAAGCATATAGAGAGAAAATATCATTTGATTAGAGAAATAGTACATTAAGGCGACGTGGAAGTTGTGAAGATAGCGTCGGAAGACAACCTTGCCGACCCTTTCACCAAGACGTTACTTGCAAGGAGCTTTGGGGGACACTTGGAAGGCTTAGGTCTTAGAGACATGTCTCACCTGCTTTAGGGCAAGTGGGAGATTGTTGGGTTTAGTGCCCTAAAAGCTGTAACATTATACATATTGTTAATAAATAAATAAAGTGACATTTATTATTATTTTGATTGCTTATATGTATTATGAATAATTTTATAAACATCAAGAAAATTTCACGATTATTTATGTGACTGTAAATTTAGCATATAAGTGTTATATGCTTAGGGATAAAATTTATAGATAATAATCTAAATAGTCTGTAAAAATTAATTAAAATTTGGGGTCTTTAATTAAATGTTATAAGTACGATCCAATCTTATTTAGAATGAAATAGTCATTATCCGAACTATTAATGCAGAGACATTGGATTGGAGGTACTTTATATAATGAGATTATGTAGGATTGGACCAGATAAATTATGAATATCTAATAATCATCAGTTAGAAATAAAGTATTCAAATTTATCACTATGATGATCATATATTTGACAGTCTTAATCCTGAGTATTTATTAGACTCCTATTTATGACATTATCTTTTTTGACTTGCATGGTAAGATTTATCTAAGCATAGATCATAACATAGCATCTTCAAAACATAATGTAATAAATGGCTGGGAATAATATTGTATAGATATGAAATCCATTCCTTCCCTATGGAAGTTAGAAAAATAGTTCTCTTAAGTATTAATTCGAGGTTTGAACAGTAAAGCGCTCATTCATAATAAGATTATGACTTAACTGTTCATTAGAGGATTATTGGAACTCAAGAATAAAGATATAATAAGAGAGGTAAACGAAAATTGAACCTAGCTCTTATTATGAACTATTTTTGGAGGACTGACTTATATGTAATGATTATATCAATAGACTACTAGCTTATTTTCTTTGAGTAATTTCACTATAATCTCAAGAGTTTAGTTTCAGGTTTTTAGTATAATAACACTGAAACTAATAAATTTGACACATTAATCAAAGAGTTTAATTAATTGCCAAATTTATTGGAGCTTGGATTATAGGTCCATAGGTCCCCAATACCACTTCTGTAATACTATATTGGATTACGCATATAATGAATTATACATATTTAGTTTGGGATTATTGAATTCTGAATTAATTATTTCACACTTGAATTATTAATGTGACATAGAAAAATGTTTTTTGTGACACATAACATAATGTGATAAATGTTGTCACATTTAACTGAGCATTAGTTGATTAATTAATTGATTATTTTTAAAATCTATTCTTAAATAAAAGTGATTTATTTTTGAATTTAGATTTAGATATATATATATATATGTGGTTTTGAACCAAATCTTTATATATATAAGATTTTATAATATATTAATATATATATATTAATATAAAACCCAAAAATAAAAAAGAAAATGTGAAGTTATGTTTCACGTTTTTACTTATATATATTATATATATAAAAACAACAAATCAGTTATGATTCGTTTAATTAAAAAAAAAAGTAAGTAGAAAAGAAAGTTTACAAAAACGTAAAAGCAACCTTTATATATATATATATAAAGTTAAACTTTTTTTTAATTCGTTAAAATAAAAAAGAAAAGAAAAAAAGGTAAGTATCATGTAAAATATATCATTTCCCCATATATCTGATATGGTGGTTATTTCAAATTTGAAATTAATTAAAAAAAATTACTAATGGCTCAGATATAAAAAGGGAGAGATAATAGTTATTTCAAGAATTTTTTCATTCATGTAACTTTTGCAAAATACTCATAGAGAAAAACTGAGAGTTCTTCTCTAAAAAAAAAGGGTCTGCTATCTCAGGTGTTGAGTACATAACAGATTTAGAAAAGTGTGAGGAGAATTTATTTTTGTAGTTTGACGTCCACTCTTCTTTCCATTGGTGTAGAGGCTTGGATTGGAAGATTATGGTATCAAAGAGGAAAGCTAGGATACCTTAATAGTCTTCAAAAGGTTAGTAAAATTCCTAAAGCTTTCTATTATTAATTAAAATTATATATCTATTCCCGATGAACAAAGTTTTAGAAAATTTTTGTTTGTCAACGATCCGCACCTTCTGCTACATTTCATATTTAATTCCAACAGTGAGGTCGTTTGGAGTCTTGATTGGAGATAGTGGAGAGAGACATAGAGAGGAAAATGGTAGAGGTGGTTGCCAAGGGGGAGGTTGTTTGGAGTCTCAATAGCCTAGGGTGGAGGGGATCGGTTGGGGGTGGGGTCGGAGTTGTGCAAATAGTGAGTAATTATTATTTTTTATTTCTTGTTTTAAATGGATTTTTTTATGTTTTATAATATGTAGTCTTATTTACTTTTATTTTTTTTATTAAAAATATAGTAAAAATTATTATTTTACTAAAATACTATTATATTCAATCATGTGCATGCCACAAGATCGACAAAAAGCGAGAAACTAACCAGGTGTTTGGATGGGTGGTGGGAACCGTGGTTCCCATCAATTTTTTAGCTATCAATAGTATAAAGCTCTCACATGTTATAGTAATAATAAAAAAAATGCTACAGTAAAAGTGGTTCTAACCAACGGTTTCCACCACCCTTTTAAATGCTAGTCAATTAGTAGTGTGTCTAGCAATCTCAATTTTAAACAAAGCTTTTGGTTGCTATAGTAAAGTTCGCACATGATATAGTGAAGAAAAAAATAAGTTATAGTGTAAAGCTCTCATAGTATGTTTTGCAAAATACATGTTTTATTAATATGCTTATTGAAGTTTAACTAGTAATGTTTAAAAAATCCACTGACTTAGGTTATTAAGTAAATATCATATTTAAGTAGTTTAAGCAATAACTACATCAGTGAGGATCATTACAGTTGGCATTAGTCAAAGGTAAAGCTAGGCAAGGCCTAAGAGATCACTCCCTTAAGGTCCATGGGCCTTTTTAAAAAATTTTTCTCTTGCCCCCCTAAGCGCAAGCATCTAAAGAATTTGCACCAAAATTCAAATTGCTAATAGCATTATCTTTTATTTGTCCCCCTAAATTATTTTATTGTAACTTTTACATAAATTTTATTAAAGATTTAAATTATATTCTAAATTTGGATTTTCAAGTACACATGTTTCAAACTTAAAATCTCAAATAAACAAAAAATAAACTCTATTTCCATATAAATTTACAAATTTTTGGAGTCTAAAACTTTTGAAATTTCTATTAATATTAGTTCATTTAAAAGGAAAGAAATAATCTTTTAAAAATGAAATAAAATTTGTAAATAGATAAATAATGTTAAAAATAATTATTACGTTGTAATTTTAGTTAAAAATTTTAATTCAATTGATGCTCCCTGAAAGCAAATTCATGGCGTTGCCCCTAGTACTAGTGTCAGCATCTTACCATCTTACTTCTCATTGTCACATGCCTGCTTTACCTCAATCCAATAAGTTAGAATTAATTTGCCTTAATTAGTCATCTTCTAATGTTTTAACTATACTGGTAGAGTTATGGATGTACTATTTGACCTATGCCATACGTATGATGATCGGCAAGCAAGCATAGCATTGAAAGACATGTTATCAGGCACCTTTTTAGGACATTTGCCAATGATACATCCTTATGGAGTAAGTCTATAACTTAAAGACTATATTTAGGGTGCTTCATATTGAGGAATAACTATAAGTAACCTTAGCCACTATGAGGCTTAGGGGCCACGCATTCGAATGGGGAATTGATCTAGGAGTAGAGTATTAGAGACGCGATGCAATCTTAGTTTATACAAATTTTATGACAAGTATATTGTGTAAGATGCATGCTATACTAATACACTTATTGAAGTTTAATTAACAATGTTAAAAGAAAATATTCCGTGAATTTAGGTTATTAAGTAAGGATCATAATTAAGCATCTTAAATAATGGCCAAGTAGACAAAGGTTGTCATAATTGGTATTACTATCAGTATCTTGTCATCCTACTTCACATTGCCACACATCTGCTTTGTCATAATTCAAGTAAGTTAGAATTAATTTGCCTTAATTAGTTATGACTTAATATTTTTAACTACGATAGTAATGTTATAGATGCACCGTTCCACCTGGACGATGACTAGTGAATGAGTGGAACTTTAAGAGACATGCTATTGAGAACCTTTTCAAGACATCATAGACCATACATCCTTAGCATTCAGAGACATGTTAGGAAACATTTCAGGACATCACCGACCATACATCCTTATGGAGTGTATATACGACTTAAAGGCTATCTTTAAAGTCTGTCACACTGAGCCATGACTATAGGTACCCTTAGCCACTACGAGGCTTAGAGGCCACACATTGGAATAGTGGATTGGTCTAGGTATGGAACATTAGAGTCATGATTAACCTTAGTTTATATAAATTTTAAAACAAGTATGTTGTGCAGGATACATATTATATTAATATACTTATCAAAGTTTAATTAGTAACATAAAAAAAATGTTATGCAAATTTAGGTTATTAAGTAGAGATCATGTCTAGCAGGATATTGACATTATCAGTTCAACCAAAACTTTTGGTTGCTATAATGTAAAGCTCTCACATGATACAATGTCAAGAAAAGTAAGCTATAGAATAAAGCTCTCACATGTTATAGTGTGAAATTAAAATTAGTCCAAGCCAAATAATGATTTGAACCCATGCTCCCAAACACCCTCTAGGTAGTTTAAGTAAGGACCACCTACATAAGGGTTGTTGTAATAATTGTCCTAAAATCAAAACTCCTTCTATATAATGAATAAGTTAGGACAATCAAATTTACAAGTGTGAAAATCCTAATACAAAACAAGGTCGAAGCTTAATGAAGCATAGCCTAGATAATGTGGCAAACTAGGTGAGCCCAACTAAACAACAGTCGTTATGTTTCTCACACATGATCTAGATCGGGTTAGTCTAGCTAAGCAAGGTGTTCAATGTATGTTAACATACTCGACAGGAGCGATCTAGGTCAGTCTAACTTAGGGCATTTATTTTGAGTTCGACATGTTCCATTCATATAGATTAGATAAGGCAAGTATTACTTAGGAAGAGATCTAACTCTATGATCTTTGTGGTCAATATGTTCGTCTTAATATGAAGTGATTGATTTGAGGCCAAAAGTGACCTAATGGAAGTTAAATCCACTAAGTCACATGGTTGCATAGGAGGAAGTGACCTAAAACTTATGATCAATGAATGCTTGACATGTGTCTAACTCCACTAGGTACTACGTAGACCCACTTCCCACTAATAAGAGCCCACTTCTTCAAACAATGCCGGTATAAATAAGCTAAGGACGTAGTTCAGGGGAGACTCCAAAATTGATCACAAAACTCCTGCCAATACTTTGATTTTCCTGTTCATCTCTTAAACTATAATTCATCTCTATCTGTATACATACTAGAACAAAATTTACTGTAATTTAGACAAGCTTATTTAATAGTGAAGAAGCTCATCAACAGTGGACATAGTTCAACATTTGAGTGAACAACTATAAATCTTCTGTGTGGTATATTTTATTTTAATGCCATTTGAATTTCTCATGCTTATTATCAGTATTTTTGATTTTTGATTACATGACTAAAATAGTTTTCAAGTGTGTTAAGACCTAATAATGGTGATCAAACTAGCTAAATTAGTTCTTAAGCTACACATTAATCTAGTTTGATTTAATTGTAGATCCAATGTCCATAGTTTGGCAGACATCATGGGGCCCTCTGATCATCAACTCAAGGCATCCTAGTAGCAAACATCATTACAACAACAACAACTACAATCACATATGACACTAACATCAACCAAAAGACTCCACCAAATACCATATTGGGGGTAGAAGAATATGAGCATACACCCACAACAACTGCATCAAACGAGGACAAGTAGCTAATCATATTCGCCACAAAGTTGGGAGCTTAAAGGCCTTACTGTAGGAGCAGGCAACTTGCTTTTAAGGCAAGACTGAGGCTTCAAAGAGCTCAATAGCAAGCACAGATCGCTCAAAAACCAGATCACTAGCCAGAATGCATAGCTTATAGCCTACTCATATTACCACTGCCCTTATTTCAGGTAATCGATTGGACCGTTGACTTTATGCAATACTTGATAGCCAAAGCAACTAGGCAGTAACTGGCTTTTAGCCCTAAAAACAGAATGCAGCCTTTGACTATGCCAAAAGGACCATCGGCAACAACGACAAACATTGAAAGGCGAGAGGCTCCTAGGAAAACAAACAAAAGCACAGTGTTACGCAACTATTAGGTTATAGAGCAAGGAAGCCAAGAGCCTGTAGTGACCACCAGAGCCAGTATACTAACCACAAAAGCTTTATAGTAGATGATAAAGGAAATGCTTGATCAAAACATGAAGTTGGTCGAGGATAAGATTGATTAAAAATTGATGAAGGTGACGAGCAGAACACCAGCTCTCGATGAAATCTTAAACAAGATTTGAGAGACTTCATTCATTAGGTGCATCACCATGATTTTCCCACCAAAGTATGGCAATCTTGTGTTTGTTCGGTTCGATGGGACCTTGGACCTGAAAGACCACCTGTTCTAATACAATAATGTTACGAGTGCAACCAACATCCTAGACAGCATTCTTGATGAGATAACATGCAAAATCTTTGCACAAAGTCTAATGGGGCCAACACTACGATGGTTCAATAACCTTTAACCCAAGCGAATTGATAGTTTTGAAGACATGGCGGACCTATTCGTCAAGACATACTCAGTTCATATCAAAGCCAACAAGACTACTTGAGACTTGTAGGGAGTCATTCAAGGTTAGGGCAAGCCTTTGCGAGCCTACGTTAAAAGATTCAACAAAGCAATCTCTAAAATCTCTGATATAGAAGATGGAATAGCGAGGGAAGCATTATAGAAGGTACTCTTGCATAAGTCTCAGTTCAAAGGTAGCATCTTCTCATAGTATCCTCAAACCATCTAGGAGGCTCTTAATTAGGCAAAAGGGTTCATGGACGTAGAAAAAGTGAATAAACATGCCAAGTCAAAGCTCACAAGAAGTAAAGGAAACAATAGAATTAGTGAATGGCAGCCAACCAAAACCAGACCAGAATGCTAAGATCAGACCAAGACTCTATATTGAATCGAACGGTGACAAGATGACCTAAGGCCACCAAAAGGTGACAAGCGACCTTTGTTGCTGTCGCATATGCACTAAACATCACACCTACTAAGCTGATCACACAACCCAAAGGCAAGGACTATGTTTGTTGGCCAAGCAAGATGGCCCCAAATAAGTCCTAAGATAAGATTAAGTATTGTGAATTCCACCAGGCACCAAACATTTGATGATCGACTGCAAAGCTTTAAGGACAGAAATAGCAAAGCTATTGCAGAAATGTTATCTGAGACAATATCTATCCGAGTGGGATCGAACTTACAAGCTCGACCATGAGCTAAACAATCAAAGGAGCGATCGAGCCCTAGAGAAGATGCCATCACCACCACTCATAAGGAAGACTATAGGGCAATTTATGGAGGATATGTTTTCAATAGAGATACCATAAATCAAATCAAAGCCCATCAAAGGAAGACAAGTCACCAACTATAAGTGCAACCATAAATGATAAGCTCAACGATCAGTTAATCACGTTCTATAGCAATGAAGCATTAGGGCTAGACAGACCATATAGCGACGCATTAGTCATCATAATGACCATTGCCAATTATGAAATCAATAGAATTTTGGTTGAAAACAGGAGTTCAGTGAACATTCTCTTCTTCTCGACCTATCGAGATGGTGATCAATGAGAAAGAGACAAAGAAGACAAACACAATGCTCATCAGATTCAATGGTGAAGCGACTATTGGAAAATAAAGCTGTAGCTGAATCTTAAAACTTTTATGTAGAACCATTTCACAGAATCGAGTTAGACATATATATATATATCATAAATTATTTATAAATCTTTGTAACTTCAAGAAATCAAAAACCATGATTTCGGCTAAATTAATTTGGTACAATTGCTACAAGAGAATCACATCCAAAAGAGCCTCAAACGATTGGTCTTTTTGTTAAACTCTTTTCTTTCTTAGTAATGAACCTACTTCCAACAATAAGAAAAAATCAAAAATTATTGTTCTTGATGTTAAGCAATAATTCTATAGGAGTTTCAAAGTTTCTTGCTCTAGAATACTCTTTCTAAAATTCTCAAGTAATTGAATTAACAATAGAAATAAGTCCCCTCTTTATAGTAGCTAGTAGGGCATCAATTTTATTCAAAAAGAGTTTCCAAATTCGAAACTTGGCTAACAAATCTGCATCAAAACATGTTAAAATGCATAACCTTGGTTACGCTCAATGGCCAATTGGTCCATAAAATCGACTTGTCGATTTTTCTTGTTTCAACTGGCTGAACCTTTCCACTAATTGTTTAGTTTTGCTCAAATGGAATGCTTTCTCTTTTATTTAACACAAGAATCTTTCATAGAGCCTCAATATAAATTCTAACCTAATATAGTAGTTATCTAATTAAAAGATTCATATACCGATAATCACATATCAAAGAAAATAAGTACAAATAATCAAACATGTTTATTGTGACTAAGACAAATCAAACTCCCATTAGGGATGTAGACAACATAACAATCTTAACATGAATAGAGCATCTAACTTTATTCCTTTGATTATGAACCTATCATATTTAGACTATCCTCCCTATGATTAATGCCTTTCGCGTAATCTATCCATCATATGCATAATCTTAATGGTTTAAAATGATAGTTTTAGACTTTTTATCTCCTCATCATACATTCAACATAAAATGATTATGATGAGGACAATGTTGATATATGACACAATCAATAAAGTTTTTATTGATCAAATGTCTCGAAATAGTAACATTGTTTAATCCTTAGGGCACTAAGCCTAACAATCTCCTACTTTCCATAAGTGTGTCAATGTAACACATTAGGTATCCTTATAGCGTCAAAATGCTTCTCGAAAGTCCTTGATAGTAGTGTCTTTATGAAGGAATCAGTTATATTGTCCTCAGATATGATTTTGCATATTACAACATTGCCACTCTCTATGAACCCCTCATCACATGACAATTTCAGTGAATGTGCTTACTTATCTTGTGGTATCTTGATTCCTTGGTATTAGTTATAGCTACATAGTTATCATAGTACAATGTAATTGGCTTAGAAATATCAAGAACTACCTCAAGATCCCAATGGAACTTGTGGAGCTACACTGCGTCCTTCCAAGCATCACTAGCTACCACATACTTGGCCTCTACCATTGAATTAGCAGTGCAAGCTTCCTTGATACTCCTCAAAACAATGGTGCTTCCTCCAAGAGTAAAAATAGACCTAAAAGTCGATTTCCTAAAAATCCAAACAGGATTGAAAATACAAATCAATGTATTCAAGAGGTATTAGATCCTCCCCAGAATATACTAGCATATAACTTACATAACCATGTCCAATAAAGTCTTATTTCTTCTCTCTACTGCCATTCTACTGTAGAGTTCCTGGTGCAGTCAAATGGGATAAAATCCCATTCTCTGATAAGTGTCCAAAGAACTCATCAGAAAGGTATTCACCACCTTGATTCGATCAAAATGCCTTTATGGGTCTACCTAATTGTTTTTCCACTTCAGGTCGAAACTCCTTGAACTTGTCATAAGTTTCGCTTTTGGGGGGCATTAGGTTCACATCCCGTACCTTGAGTAATCATCAATAAAGCCCTCCTCGTGCTCGGATGTTCATCGGTCCACAAACATCACTATGTACAAGTTTCAAAACCCCTTCAGTCCTATTGCCCTTAGACCCAAATGGTCTTTTGGTCATGTTGCCCTCTAAACAAGATTCACATTGTAGTATAGATTTCACCTTTAAGTGACTTAAAGGTCCATCCCTTACCAATATTTGAATCCTATTTAGGCTAATATGACCAAGTCACAAATGCCAAAGATAAGTCTTATTAAAGTAAGAAGTTTAAAGTCTTTTAAAGTTATTATCATTCATCTCAACATTAAGCAGTAAGTCCATCTTAGGTTTGACAAAATATAGATTATTTTCCATCCATCTAGAGCAAATAAAAGATTTATTTCTATGAATCACTACTTTATTATTAAAAAAAACCAAATAGGAGTCTTTAAATAAACAATATACAGAAATTAAATTCCTTTTAAATTTAGAAACATAAAAACAATCCCACAAAATTAAATTCCTATAATTATCAAAATATAGATGGACGTCTTCTACTGTTTCCGCTAAGACCAAGGATCCATCACCCATTCGAAGTGTGAAGTCTTCATGTAGCAAACTTCTCATTTCTTTGAACCCCTATAGAGAAACACAAATATGATTATTTGCTCCAGAATCTATGAACCAAATGTCATTGGATTCCTCAACCAAACAAGTTTCTAAATATAGAAGATCACATCTCATCGTGAAAGAAAGTCTTTGCAATTCTTCTTAATGTGCTTGACCTTCCCGCAGAAGAAGCACTTGAGCTTCTTCGAGTTCTTCTTCTTTTTCTTGTTCTTGCCATTTACAAGAACATAAGACTTCCCATTCTTAGCCCATTGTTTCTTTCCATTCCATGAATTGGGATTGGAACTAGACACAGCTGCCAAGTTGACCTCGCCACCTGTAGGAGACTCCCTGATCAGGAGTTCATTAACTCTGTTAAGGTCACATCCCGACTATTGCTTAAATTAAATGTAGCTCTAAACAAAATAAATTCCTTAGACAGAGTCTCAAATACCATAGTCATCTGAGTTTCAGCATCAATGTCAGCTCCATTAGTTTGAACCTCAGCAAGGTAACCCATGACAAACATTATATGCTCCTTTACAGATGTCCCCGGTCTTTGTTTGCAGTTCAAGAGTTTCTGAAGCCTGCCTTGCCACTTTGTTAAGGCCTGGCCTCCAAACATTTCTTCCAGACTACCCAAAATCTGCTAAGCAGTCTCATAATCCTCATGTTGAGCCTGTAGCACATTATTCATGCTAGCTATAACATAGCAGCGAACTTGATCATTTGTATCTTTCCAACGATCATATGCTTGGATTTGATCATTAGTGGAATCTCCCGTAGGCTTGGGAGGACAAGATGTCGTCAGCACAAATTTCAGTTTCTCGAGGGACAGGATGATGTTTAGGTTCCATTTCTAATCATTATAATTCTTTCTAGTTAATTGGTTTTTGTCAAGTATCAAAGATAAAGCATTTTTTGACATTTTTAATCTACAATAAAGAATCATATACCAAACATAAGCAAACATATCACAATAATTTAGTAAGATAACACAATCATGTAAATCATACAAATCTGTTTATGTGTCAAAACCTTGAAAATATCACAACCTTACAATGACAATTCCCAATGCAAAATTTAACAAGCTCCTAGGAGATCCAAGACCCTTATGATCTAGCATATATTAATAATCGTTTCTTTAACCATTAATTTTATTAATAGAGCTCCTAGGGGAGGTTAATAATAAAATTAACATAAGTGTATAACCATCGTTTCAATATTTTATCCATAATTTATAATCACTATCTAGGGGTGTGCAACCATAAATCATGCTAAAATACCTTATCCTCTTGAAGATCCAACCCAATACATGACGAAGTCCCTTCCTAGGGGTCAGAACCACCAAGTGCTATGTATGGACCAATGATGGAGGCCGTAGGTCCTCTCTTTGAAAACTTTCTCCCACTCATTCTTTTGAAATCATGGTTTTATTTTAAGAAATATACATGAACAATTTTAATTGAGCGGCAATCCCTATTATATATGGCATGTTATTAATATACATGGCAAATCATATTATAATGTAGATAAGCAAAGCAATCAGGCAAAGTTATAAGCAAAATAATAATAAATAACCGTAATATCATGGTTCCACCCTAGAGAATAGAAAATAAAGATTACAATAGAACAATCAAAACATATTATTGATTCTTTATCCTTGAATCTTCAAGTTGTGTCCTTCTTCATGTAATGTCCATTTTCAAGTCTTCAATACTCATAGATCGAATATTCCATATTTCTGGTCATATATAAATTTAATGTTTCTTATAATTGTTCCTAAAAAAAATAAAAAATACATTAAAAAATTACACCTTTTTTGAAAAAATTTATAGCTCTCTGTCGGCATGCTGATCTGTGTTATTGGCCTACTAGTCATGACCCATCGGCCTACCGATCTTTTTAGGTCAGCCATCGATCCTAACATTTCGGCCTATCGAACCTAAAAGTTTGGCCTGTCGCCAGAGCTACCAGATTTCTACCTTGCCAATGGCCTGCCAAACCTAAAGTCTGACCTGCCGATCTACAACCATCGACTTGTTGAACCTAGAGGTTTGGCACGTCGACCGAGCAAAAATCACACTTATCAAAAAATACAGTTTTTAATGCAATTTATCATTTTTATTTTCAACAATTGAAAAATATAAAATTAGAGGCTTAGGAAATAGCTGGGAACTCTATCATCCATCTTTTAGATCCGCCTTCTAGACCCGTCTTCTTCGAATGATCGTTTAGTTACAAAATTCTTACAAATTTAAAATTAAACAATAACCAATATAAATTGATTAATTAATTAATAATTAAATAATAATTTAATCAACCATAATTAATTAATAAATATTCATCATTAATCCATGACAACATATATAAAAATATAGAAACCTAGAGTGCCAACTCTCTATAAAATTAAATTCAAGCATAGGAAGATCAAGATCACATATTTTATTCATATAGTATGATCACAAACTCACAAGTTTACATAAAACCATGTCTCTGATACCAATTGTTGGAAAAATAGTACGTAGTAAAATTTTTAAATTTTTTTTATATCAGAGTATTTTCAAAACATAAGTTTGACACACTATATGTATAAATTAACTAGATCTTACTAACTTTGTAAATGCCAAAAAGCTTCCGCAATCAGTGAAAAGAAGTAATATTCTAGAAGAACCTCAACCAACTGACCTTCTTTGCTATTCCCTATCCATGACTGGTGTGTGTGTGGGCACACTCGTACAGCTCTTCCACCAGGCGACTCTTCTTCCGACCAATTGAGAAAACCCAAAGCTATAATTCATGGTGCGAAAACAATAGCTCACAGGAAGTTTCAGAGTCTCACTAGCAGAGTCTCACATCTCTTAATTGATCTAAATAACAACGAGTCTCATTCCCCTTTATATAGAGGTTGGGCCTAGGAGTTAATCTTTATCAGATAAGGCCTCAAAAATTCAAATCATAATCAATATTTGACAAAATCCACATGAAAACATTCACTACAAGAAAATATTGATTATACGACCTTTATTTCACGACCGTTTCCCAAAAACCGTCGTGGAAAGGGCAAAAATGCGCGGCAAGTTACGCCCGTAAAAACGAAGACCGCCGTGAGAAGGTGGGAAGATACCACGACGGCTTTCTGAAAAAACCATCGTGGAATACTAGAGATACCACGACGGTTTTTGCAGAAAACCGTCGTGGTAGCTCTAATCTACCACAACGGTTTTCTCTAAAAACCATCTTGGTATCTCTAGTATTCCACGATGGTTTTTTCAGGAAACCATCGTGGTATCTTCGAGACTTAAAACAAAAAACCGTGTTGGAAAATTAAAGCTACCAAGACGGTCTTTGGAGAAAACCGTCGTGGTAGATTGAGCTACCACGACGGTTTTCTCCAAAAACCGTCGTGGTAGCTCCGTGGTTTCTTCCACGATGATTTTTTCAGAAAACTATTGTGGTAACTTCATTTAAACCCCTTCCCATCCTCAGCATTCAGACAGTACATTTCAGAAACACACTTTACAAATACAAACATAGACCCTTCCGAATCAGCCGCTGCCATCTCTCTCCACCTCCACACTCCTTAATCTCAACCCAAATTGCAAGTTTTTTTTTGTATAAAGTGAGAAATAGTTGTTGATTGTGTTGTATAATGAATCCGAAATTGATAAATAGTTGTTGATTTTTTTCTTTATTCCATGAAGTTGATAAATAGTTGTTCATTTTGTTGTTTATTCCGTGAAGTTTGTATTGTGGATCATGGGTATGATTTCTTCGTTTTATAATGAGTATGTGTAACTTGTTTAATTTATGATGGCCAGGTGATGTTTTTTTTATGATTAATTATATATGTAGGCGTGGGCATATATATAAATTGTGAAATTGATTTTAATTAAATAATTGATATTTATTATTTTGATTTAGGAATTGCAAAATGGATAGGAAATGGATGTGGGATTTTCAATTGTCTGAAGAGTATGTGAATGGTGTGGAAGAGTTCTTGGATTTTGCCAAAAGTCATGCAAATGGTGATAAATTTGATGTCCTTGTGTTCAATGTGGAAACCATAGATTGCATCCAATTACAATTGTTAGAGGACATTTATTTCAAAATGGAATCATAAGTAGTTATCAAACGTGGCATTTTCATGGTGAGTCTAATTTCAATCCAACCTTACTAAAAAAAGAAAAGCAATCTATTGTGGAGGATAAAATGGAGGATGAAGACAATATGGTTGACATGGTCAATGATTTAGAAGAACACTTTGTGCACCGTCTGGATTTATTTGAGACAATGATGAATGATGCAGACACACCAGTGTATGAGGGGT
>CAMOHE010041041.1:0-11719 GCA_946598075.1 Artocarpus hirsutus | reverse complement strand
AAAACATAAGGACTCACTGAACCACCAGCAGTCAACTTGCATGAGAGTAATGCCTTTAAGGTGGCAAATCTCTCAATTCTAGCTTTCTCTTGGAACATTTCCTTGAGATGGCCTATCATGGTATAAGCCCCCATTTCCATCAATTGCTTCTAAAGCTCTGATTCCATGCTTCCAAGCATGAGGCAAGTGACATCAATAGAGTCATTGAGATGTTTATTGTGAGCATCCTTTTGAGCTTTAGGAGCATTAGCAGCTGGTTCATCAAGGATAGGTTGATCAAGGACATATTCTTTCCTCTCTTGCTTAAGAACAATTCTCAAGTTTCTATACCAGTCAAGGAAGTTAGTCCCATTGAGCTTATCCTTCTCAAGGATCGTTCGTAGTGACAAGTTAGATGTGGTGTTTGATGCCTTTATCTATAATAAATGTATACACAGAGTACTTAGCATTTTATTAAACAATTTTTAACGAGGCATAATTTAAATCCCACTAATTTTATCAGATCAATAACCCTCAATATTAATTTGGCAATCACAACAATTGTAATTTTAGTGGGCCAAGAACCATTTTTGACCTCACTTTAAGTAAGCTTTGGCTTATCACCTAAAGTATGGTTATTTAGGTAGTTAACACTTTACCAATTACATCTTATGTAACTCTTGGATAAATATGGGATTTGACATCACATGTCCTTGAAAATTAAAATCCCATTTAATGCCCTAGGTCCAAAACCATTTTGATAACCTAGTTAAGTCTAACCATTTCAAACATATGGATATCACTATTATCCATCATGTCTTACCTAGATAACTTAACACACCCTGCTTTAGCAGAACCTATGTTTAGCAATCCAAGTCTTGACAAGTGTTGAATTATGGAAGGCATTTTAATGACTTAATATTAAATGAGCATTCTACTTTATTTTCATTTTATTGTTTATTATTATGTCACATCACATACATAGCATCATATACATAACATAATAATAGCACAATAAGTGTGTCATAGCATGGCCCAAATCTAATTGATCTTCATAAGCCAATATGAAGGTTAATGGTCATTCCTAGGTAATCTTCATCTCCATGGATTTCCTTAGATTGCTACGAACGGAGTCCATCTTGAGCCTCCATCTATCTTTATTTTGGGCTTTGATTTAACATTACAAATTGCAATATAAAATATTATATTTCTACTAAATAAATTATAGATTACAACAAATTGATAAACAACACACAAGCCATATTTAAAATTACAAACCCAAAATAAAATAAATAAAACTTGCCAATCACATTGGTGTAAAAGGGGCCATGCTATGCACCATGCAATTCACACTAAACACATAAACATACTAATATAATATCATTAAAGTTAAATTTTTATTATGACTAAAACGATTTATGTGACAAATCAATTTAGGGTCAAGGGACAATGCCCCTAGCGAGGTCCAAGGGGTAGCGCCCCCAAAAGGTAAACGATTTACCTTACTCGTGTGAATGAGTTGCTGCCTAAATCCATTGAGTTTAATTAATTAGATTACTTAATTTGTTCATAACAGAATTTGTTCATAACAAAATTAATTAATCTTTGTTTAACACTTAAATGAATTCATGAATTTATTGATCTGTTCTAAGCCGATCATCCTTGTTTAATAATTAAATAGACCCTATGATATATATTAATCTGTTCAAAATAGATTATCACTGTTTAACATTTAAACAGTCCGCACCTTAATAAAACCAAAACCATATTTACAGTGTATCATTCAATCATCATAAAACAGAATACTTCATTCTTATTAAATTGTAATATTAATCGAATTAACAACAATATGTTACAAGAAACAGAAAACACATTAATCAAATTAACATGGTAAAAACGTTTAATCAAATAAAACCTCAAACACATTAATCTAATTAATGTATAAATCGTATTCATGCATGTCACATATACACAAAACCATATAAAATCAATTTAATCGAATTCACAAGTCTCTCTGATACCACTATTGGGTTTTGTAGGATTTTGTAATTTAAGTACGCAACAAAAAATTAAAAATTAATTCCCACAAAATTCTCGCAGGATCCATGCAATTCGATTAGATTGATAATAAAGTCATGGAATCTTACCAAGATGACAAAAAGGGCAAGATTCTGGAAGGGAGAGAGCGGGTTCACTCTGGTGACACCCTACCTCAAGCTTTTAGTATTCAGGATTGGATTCAGACATTGTTACTTAGAGCAACGTCCTCTGTAGGTATCCACACAAACAGACTCTCTCAAAAACAAATTGGTGTGCTAGCACCCTCTTTTTTCGTTAAATGACTCTCTAATTTTTAGGATTTTAATATCTTTTGCCTTTTTGGAATGAGAGAACGCCTTTTCTCTTCTTAATTTGGCTAGACTCCCTAAAATAGATATATATATATATCTATTGACTTCGAGATAATGTCAGATTTTAACTAGGGTAAACTGTAATTTGAATATGATTTAGAAAATCTAGATAATGCCAATAATTCAAATATGATTCAGATAATATAGATAATGTTAGTAATTCGAATATGATTCAGATAATATAGATAATGTCAGTAATTCAAATATGATTCAAATAACCTAGATAATGTCAGATTCAATGAACCTAGACATATCTAGTACATCGAATCTAGACATTATCAGGTTCATCGAACCTAGACACAGTTAACCCAAAATTCGTTCTTGGTCTGTTCTAAGTGTGCGACCCTGTAGGTTCACATAACGTTGGTAGTGGGCTTGAAATTCTGTTTCTAGCCCACAAATCATATGCAGCCTCTAGCAAGACATTATGACCACCCAAGTTATGCGAATGTCAATAATCTGACATAACCTAATCCACAATAAGAATTAAAGTCCTTTTGTCACTAGATACCTTAATTAAACATAAGGCATGGTTTATGTCATCCTTATACTATTTAATCATATTATTTCTCGATCTTAAGTAGACTGATGTTGATAACCTTTATCAATTCATTCTAGTATGGCCATACATTTTTCTTCAGTCTAACTTATCAAGGGGCCCATAGATATCTTTCTCATAATAAATGAGGGACAAATTCCTTATTAATCACTCATATTCCTCACAAGATTCACTCTATATCTAACAACAATCTATTCCATCATCCTGTTAAAGATAATATTAGATTGTGTCAAAATATAGAACTTGTCATGTAGGAAACCATGGTGATTTCAGGTCAAAGGACTAGGATAATACTATTGTGATGAGAGTCACTTATGACAATCATCCATGTAGTATTCTCATAGCGGTTTAATCCAATACATCATTTCTCAAATATGTATCTATGAGTTGACTTAGTATCTCATACACATGATTAGTAAAACATAATCATCAGTCAAACTTCATCCTAGTCTTCATTCATTATTATCCCAATAATAATGACCGACTAGGGATAATTTAGAATATAATTCAATTTTTACTTAAGAGTTTTACTATCAAGTCACATACTTGATGTCCTTAGGTAAAATTAACTATTCATAGAATTAAAATAAAAAACAATAATAAAAATGCCTCTTTATTAATAAAATACAAATGTAATGAAATCAATATGTAGTCATTACATAATTGGCCTAGAGCACATCACTAACAGCTTGCTTGCTTACAGAATGCAATAAATGCATCCTATTTATAGCCTACCACTTGAACCAAGTGTTAGGTGGGTTTTGCCCACAACCCGAGTGTCACATCATAGCATGTCAGGTGGCAAACTACAAGTGTCATGTCCCTCCACTGGTCGATGAACTCGCATCCAATGGTGAGTTATTTACCATTTTTAAGCCAGTGATAATGAATAGCAGTCTACTTCAGAGCAATGATAGTTCGACCCAAGCTGACATTGAGTCTAAGGAGGCAACCTGGTGAGCTGCGGCCCGTAGGAGCCCTAAAGAGCACCTCGAACAATGTATCCAACGTAATATGGGCCAGTTATGAGCTCCACGTACCTTTGTCGAGCTGTGTTGCTGACCACCTGGAGTTTGGCTCCTCAACGGTGGCGCCGAGCTCACCCTCAACACTAAATGCTAAAAAGAATTCTAGAAAAATATACATTAGAAAGATCACATTTTTCTAAGCACTCATGCAAAAAATCTCCTCAAAATATAAAGTATAGAATTCTCTAGGGGCATGATTTCTCCTCAGAATTTTCATATCTCTTCCTACTGGACTTGAAAAAGCTTAATAAGCTCTTTAGGGGGGGACTACTTGTTAGCCCCTACCCCCATGCCCCCCACGACAATTGCCCCCCATGTGTGCCCACACGGGTGCACATTTTGGGCCTTGGTGTGAGGGGCATGGGGGCTCATAGGCAAGGCTGCCCCAGGCCGTCGCCAGGTGAAGGTTGGTTACCACAGCAGTGACGGTGGTGGAGGAGATAACGGTGGCTGTTCGATGAGCTGAATCTCATATCTTCAACAAGAAGTCATTACAATGCTTTTGTCCATGGTATGTTGCCCTTGTTGGGTGTCTCTTGGATGCTTTATGCACCATAATGGTGGATTGTAGGCTTGACATGGGGAAGCTATGTTGCCTTGGTTAGGATGTTGACCTCGTCATGCATTGCCATGGCGTTAGGATGCTTGGTTGCCTCAGTTGGAATGGCTTGGCCTTATTGTGCTTGCGCATGGCGGGGCAAATTTGATCCTTGCCAAGTTGACATTATTGGCTTGGTGTGGTAAAGCTTGGTTACCTCAATAAGAATGCTGAACCTCTTTGGGCAATTAGGAGGCGACTAAAAGGCTTGTTGCCTTTAAGATATGGAGGCCATTTTGGGCGGTTCTTGGTCGCTATGTGCTAATATCGTGGCTGAATGTTGTTTTGCGAGGGGAAGCTTGGTTGCCTTGAATAAGATATTGTTGTCATGTCAAGCGGTGCGGCCATGGCACCTTTTGATGCATTCGTGGGCCTCATTTAAATGGGGTTTAGGGCTATGTTTTGTGGTGTTGTGTCTAGCGTACGTAATTGGCATGCGAGTGGTGTTTGGGTTTAGCATATTGGCAGGCTCCTTGCTTGGGCAACGTACTGTTGACATGTCACCCTATTTTAATTTGCCCCAAGAGCAAACATATACATCATTGGGCATGACCCCTAGTTCCTGTGTTGCCTACCGGTGTGGAAAGCTTTGTTTGGTTGCCTAGTTCCTCGTTGTGGCCTAGTGGTTTCAAGGTGGATGTGGAAGCAATCACTGTGGCCCTGAAGCAATCCTTTTGAGGCAACTTTCTTCGTCCATGGTTTGTTGCTTGTGCTCTCAGATGCGAAATATTATGCAGACAAAAGGCTTTGGCCTTTGGTTATTCTGAATGTAGTCCCTCGACACAAACAACTCTTGTTACCCTATTAAGTTGGGTTCATTTGGTATGAAGTTGTAAAAGAATGCTACCTGGTTGATCCTTCCAGTAGTCATATGCTTGTGTCAAAGATTAAGCCATGCATGTGTAAGTATGAACTAATTCAGACTATGAAACTACGAATGGCTCATTAACTTAGTTATAGTTTTTTTGAATGCCTTAAATTGTTATGGCAAAAGTTTTACTAGGCCAAGGTCTCCTTCCTTAAACCCTATGTGCCTCCTTTTCTTGTCTGCCCATTTCTTTATGCGTTTTGCTACCTTACACAACACTGCTTGGGCCAATTCTGCTTGCTCGTGCCACGACTTAGCAAATTTGAATGGAGTAGGGCTCTTCCCCTCATAGTGAGTGGCAAGGGTAAGAAGAGTTGTTGGCTGTTGCCACATGATGATCTCAAAAGGACTCTTGTTGATGGCCTCACTTTGTTGTTGGTTGTAGGAGAATTGTGCAACATCTAAAAGCTTGGCCCCTAGCTCTAGCTCAATCTGATGGTCCACCTCCGTCCTTGGTGGTAGCTTCTTTGGTAACTTAGTTGACACAACGTCTTTGAACTCCTCGAGGACGGCTGCTACCTCCTTTGACTAACTTCTGGTGGCCCTGGTTCATCATCGTCACACTCCTTGAGGATAGCCAAGTAGCTTTCCTCGTCCATCTAGATGCCTTTCTTAAACTGCATCATCGAGAGCATCTTTGTATCTTGCTTGTTAGTCTTGGTCGTTGGCACCACACAAGCCTTATCGCCGTCCATGATGTACATACTGTTGGCAAATGGTATTGGGAATGCCTTGACTTGATCCAAGAATTCTAATCTTAGGACAACTCTAAAGTCATCCATTGGAACAACTGAGAAGTCCATATGCCCAGACCAGGCTCCCATGCTAGTCTTAACTCCTTGGACTATGCTGTGAATAGGTCGAGTAGCTGAATTGGTTACCTTGATGGAGCCTTCTTCATTGGTCACTTTAAGTCCTAGCCTTTGGGCTTCCTCAATTGAGATAAAATTGTGGGACGCACCTATATCAAGCATGGCCACGATTGGCTTTCGTCCTATGGTCACATCCACGAAGAGTAGCCCCTTGGCTTGGCTTTTAGGAGCAGATTAAATCACATTGAGCAGCTGCACCCTATGTGTGCACTAGTGTTGCCACCATCGACTTATATCCCATCTTGATGACTTGCCAAGAGTGAATTCAAGGCTCTTTTCTATGGGCAGTCCCTAGCCCAATGGGGACCATCACAAAAGAAGAATTTGTTGTTGTTGGACTTACTCAAACTCTTGCTATCCTTTTGCTTGCCCTTATCCTTGCCCATCGAGGTGTTTTCTTGGCGGTGCTCGTCTTTGCGTTGGCCCTTGTGTCCCCCGCCTTTGGCTTGCGCACTCTTTTTATCCTTCGGCTTGTTGGTGGACTCATTTTGGCCTATGTAGTCAATCAAGCTATTGTCCATAGCTATGGCAGTGGCAAGGTCTTGTACCCCACACCATCTTAGCTCAATCTTGGCCCATGGTTGGATTCCGTCCATGAAATTGAAGAGGGCATCTTTGTTGGACAAATCAAGGATCTCAAGCACTAAGTTAGTAAACTATTTAATGTAATCACGAATGAACCCTAATTGTTTAAGCCTTCGCAAACAAGCTCTAGCCTCATCCTTGGCATTCTTAGGATAAAATTGCTTTTTGAGCTCCCTTTTAAAGTCATCAAAGATAGTCATGGTGCATGTACCTTTTTTGATATCTCCTTTCTTTCTCCTCCACCAAAGCATGGCTATGTCAATGAGATAAAGAACCATGGACTGGATCTTGGCATCCTCTTTCGTGATGCCCAGGCTCCAAAGTATTGGTCTAGGCCTCACAAGAAGTTATCAACTTCTTGTGCATTGCGTGATCCCCCAAAACTCTTAGGCTTTGGCACCTCAATGCACCTAGCCTCAATGATGCTATTGTTGGACCCCGTCGCTAATGCATGCATGCAAAGGGCTAAGTCCCCGTGCATATCCTCAATGCATGCAAGTGTGCTATTCATCTCCATCTTGTGGGCTCGATACATTTTGGTGGGCTCTCTGGTGAACTCATCACGAACCTTCCCAATTTCAACCCACAAGGACTCCTCTAGTTGGAGCAACATGCCTTGAATTGCAGTGTGGATAGGAGCATCCTTTGCTTCTAAGCCATCCACGCATTGGTTTAGATCATCCACTTTGGGCCTCCATGCCACTCACAGCCTCCTCCACCCGAGATAGGCATAAGTTGAAACTAGAGATCACATCCTTAGACCGACCCTGCTTAGTCACGATGTTGGGGTCGACTATCTCTTTGTGGCCTAGCTCTTATGTTACCTCCACGTTGGAAGGGTTATAGTAAAATTACTCAGAGGAAATAAGCTAGTAGTCTATTGATATAATCATTACATATTAGTCAATCCTCCATAAATAGTTCAAAATAAGAGCTAGGTTCAATTTTCGTTTGCCTCTCTTATTATATCTTTATCCTTGAGTTCCAATAATTCTCTAATGAACAGTTAATTCATAATCTTATTACGAACGAGCGCTCTTACTGTTCAAACCTTAAATTATCACTCAAGAGAACTATTTTTCTAACTTCCATATGGAAGGAATGGATTCCATATCTGTATAATATTATTCATAGCCATTTATTACATTATGTTTCTAAGATGCTAAGTTATGATCTGTGCTAAAACAAATTTTACCAACCAATCAAAAAACATAATATCATAAACAGGAGTCTAATAAATACTCAGGATTAAGACTGTCAAATATATAATCATCATAATGATAAATTTGAATACTCTATTTGTAACGGATGGTTATTAGAGATTCATAATTTATTTGGTCTAATCCTATATAATCTCATTATATAAAGTACCTCCAATCCAATGTCTCTACATTAACAGTCCAGATAATAACTATTTCATTCTAAATGAGATTGGACCGTACTTGTAATGTTTAATTAAAGATTATAAACTTTAATTAATTATTACAGACTATTTAGATTATTATCTATAAATTTTATCCATAAGCATATAACACTTATATACTAAATTTATAGTCATATAAATAATTATGAAATTTTCTCAATGTTTATAAATGTATTCATAACACATATATCAACCAGAATAATAACAAATGTCACTTTATTTATTTATTTATTAATAATATATACAATGTTATAGCTTTTAGGGCACCAAACCCAACAAACATAATGTTGGTGGTGGGCTTGAAATTCTGTTTTTGGCCCACAAATTATAAGCGGCCTCTAGTAAGACATTATGATTACCCAATTTATGCGAATGTCAATAATCCGACATAACCTAACATACAATAAGTATTAAAGACCTTTTGTCACTAGATACCTTGATTGAACATAAGGCATGGTTTATGTCATTCTTATACTATTCAATCATATTATTTCTCAATCTTCAGTAGACTGATATTGATAGAGCTTATCAATTCATTCCAACATGGCCATACATTTTTCTTCAATCTAATTTATCGAGGGGTCTATAGATATCTTTCTCATCATAAATGAGGGACAAATTCCTTCTTAATCACCCACATTCCTCACATGATTTAGTCTATGTCTAACAATAATCCATTCCATCATCCTGTTAAAGATAATATTAGAATGTGTCAAAATATAGAACTTGTCATGTAGGAAACATTGATGATTTTAGGTCAGAGGACTAGGATAATACTATTGTGATAAGAATTACTTATGACAATTATCCATGTAGTATTCTCATAGCTGGTCGATCCAATGCATCATTTCTCAAATATGTATCTATGAGTTGACTTAGTATCTCATACACATGATTAGTAAAACATAATCATCAGTCAAACTTCATACTAGTCTTCATTCATTATTATCCTAATAATAATGACCGACTAGGGATAATTTAGAATAGAATTTAATTTTCACCTAAGAGTTTTACTATCAAGTCACATACTTGATGACCTTAGGCAGAATTAACTATTTATGAAATTAGAATAAAAAACAATAATGAGAATGCCTCTTTATTAATAAAATGCAAATGTAGCAAAGTCAAAATATGGTCATTACATAATTAGCCTAGAGCACATCACTAACAATCTTCCACTTGCACTAGGCCCAATCAATATTGTACCTAATACCCATTGACCTAATATGACTCTCATGCTTAGGCTGTGGACGAGGCTTTGTGAGTGGATCAACATCATTGTCATTTGTAGGTACTCTACATATCTTCACGTCTCCTCTCTCAATGATTTCTCGAATGAGATGATAACGTCTGAGTATGTGATTGGATCACTGATGTGATCTAGGTTCCTTAGCCTGTGCTATGGCCCTGTTATTATCACAATATAAGTCTACTGGATCTGATATACTAGGAACAACACCCAATCTAGTAATAAACTTCCGATCCAAACTACTTCCTTAGCTGCTTCTGAGGCAGCATATACTTAGCTTCTATTGTAGAATCAACAACGGTGTCTTGCTTTGAACTTCTCCAGCTCACTGCACCTCCATTCAAACAGAACAAATAACCTGACTATGATCGAAAGTCATCCTTGTTGAATTGGAAGCTAGCATTTGTGTAACCACTTACAACAAGCACATCTTCCTTTCCTCCATACAGTAAGAATGCATCCTTAGTTCTTCTCAAATATTTAAGGATATTCTTGATTCTTGTCTAGTGACTTTCACCTAGATTTTATTAGTATCTGTTGGTTATGCTTAAGGCATATGAGACATCAGGTCAATTACATAACATTGCATACATGATACATCAAATGGCAGAAGTATATGGAATCTTATTAACACGGTCTCACTCATCCTATGTCGTTGGACATTGAATCTTGTTGAGACTAATTCCATTTAATATCGACAAGAACCCGCTCTTAGAATCTTGCATACTAAACCTATTTAATACCTTGTCAATGTATATACTCAGAATTAAGCCAAAAAGCCTTTTAGATCAATCCCTATAGATCTTGTTGCCTAGAATATAGGCAGCTTAACCTAAGTCTTTCATTGAGAAACAATTCCCTAACCATGATTTAACATTTTTTAGAGTAGGGATATCATTTCCAATGAGTAATATATCATCAACATATAGCACTAGAAAGACTACTTGCTCCTACTAACCTTCTTGCAAACACAAGGCTTATCTTCATATTTGATGAAGCCAAACTCTTTGATTGCTTTATCAAAAAGAGGATTCCAATTCTGAGATGCTTACTTCAATCCATAAATGAATCTTTGAAGTTTGCAAACCTTTCTAGAATTCTTAGGACTAACAAAACCCTCAGGTTGTATCATAGGATGTTGGTTTTTGTTGGATTTTGTTATTCAAATAAACAGCAAAAAATTGAAATTGATTCCCACAAAATCCTCATAGGTTCCATGCAATTCGATTCACTACAAGAAATTATTGATTACACAACCTTTTTTTCATGACCGTTTCCTAAAAATCATCATGGTAAGGTCAAAAATGCGTGGCAAGTTACACCCGTAAAAACGAAGACCGTCATGGTATAGGGAGAAGATACCACGATGATTTTCTCAAAAAACCGTCGTGGAATATAAGAGATACCATGATAGTTTCTTAAGAAAACCATCGTGGTATCTCAAATATACCACAATGGTTTTTGGAGAAAACCGTCGTGGTATATTTGAGATTCCACGACTGTTTTCTCGAGAAACAGTCGTGGTATCTTTATATACCACGACGGTTTTCTCCAAAAACCGTCGTGGTATCTTCCACGATCATTTTTTCAAAAAACCGTCGTGGTAGCTTACTTAAAACCTTCTTTCCAAGCTCGACATTCAGACACATTTCAGAAACACACTTCACAAATACAAACACAGACCCGTTCGAATCAGCCGTCGCCGTCTCTCTCCGCCTCCACACTCCTTAATCTCAGCCCAAATTGTATGTTTTTTTGTAGAAAGTGAGAAATAGTTGTTGATTGTGATGTATAATTAATCAAAAATTGAAAAATAGTTGTTGATTTTGTTGTTTATTCCGTGAAGTTTGTATTGTGGATCATGGGTATGATTTCTTCGTTTTATAATGAGTATGTGTAACTTGTTTTATGATGGGTGAATTTTTTTTTATGATTAATTAATATATGTAGGTGGGTATATATAGAAATTGTGAAATTAATTTTAATTGAATATTTGCTATTTATTATTTTGATTTAGGAATTGCAAAATGGATAGGAAATAGATGTGGGATTTTTGATTGTCTAAAGAGTATGTGAATGGTGTGGAAGAGTTCTTGGATTTTTGCCAAAAGTCATGCAAATGGTGATAAAATTCGATGTCCTTGTGT
>CAMOHE010041033.1:0-28536 GCA_946598075.1 Artocarpus hirsutus | reverse complement strand
GATAAGGAATGACCCTAGACCCAACCTCTATAAATAGGGAGTGAGTATAATGAGTTATTTAGATCAATAGAGAGATTTAGAGTGATACTCTACTGGTGAGAATCTGAAACTCCCTGAGAGCTCTTGTTCACAAATCACGAACACTAACTTTGGGTTCTCTCAATTGGTTGGAAGGAGAATCACCTTGAGAAAGAGCTGTATGTGTGAGCCCACACTCACTCCGATCGTGGATAGAGAATAGCAAAGAAGACCAGTTGGTTGAGGCTCTTCTAGAGCGTTACTTCTCTACATAGATTTCGGAAGCTTTTCGACGAATACAAGGTCAGTAAGATTAGGTTAATTTATACATATAGCATATCAAACTTGTCTTTTAGAAAATACTCTGATTTAAAATTTTTAAAATTCCGCTGCGTATTATTTTCCCAACAGATGTGATATGATGTTGCATGGCATCCTCTGTAATTTTTTTTTTTGTGGCATAAATCAATTCAAGCTTTTTTATGGCATTTATGTAAAGAGCCTAACTTTTTAAACCCACTTAACTCACCTAATATAATCCTGGGAGAACGAAGGAAATAATGTATCTTTGAAACTTTTAAGTAAATAGTAGATTTTAAAAATATTTATAGGAAATAGCTGATTCATGTTATAAACAATTTATTTACTATGTAAATAAGAAGAGTAAATTGTATTGTCAATCTTAGCAAAATACACCTTGAATTTTAAAATCATTAGTAATTGAGGTCTAATAGCAAATAAGTGTTAAAAAGCATAGACAAGTTTGGACATGAAATTCACACGAGTTTTCTTAATAGTAGAGCTCGTATTTTAAGGGGAAAAAAATTAAAACTCAACATGTTAAAAAGAGTACTTTAGAGAGATTAAAAATAGCTATTAAACCTCAATTACTAATGATTTTAAAGTTCAAAGTACATTGCATGAAAATTAAAAGTTCAGTGGCATTATGTAAATAGTAAATAGTTTAGGGTATAATAGTGCAATTTACTTAAATAGGAATTATTTACACTATGAACAAGAAGGTAAATAGGTTATTTGTACCTTAAATTTATTTTACTGTATAAATAAGAATTATTTATACTACAAATAAAAGAGTAATAAACTATTCACATTACAAATTTGTTATTTACTACAAATATTTTTAAAATATAATATTTACTATAACTAATTTTAAAAAAGTTATATTTACTACAATTTTCATAAAGTACGTTATAACCTAAACCCGATGACCTGTCCAATTCAAGAATTTATTGAGTGGGTTTAGGTTGAGAAAATCTCAACTTATCTTAATGCGAACTTACCTAATATTTTTATGTATGAATAAAACATATGTAATTGTATTATATATTTTTTATAGTAATGAAATTAAATTTCAAGTGATTTACTTGTTGTCTACTCTATATTTTTATGCTACCAGGTTGTCTAATTGTCTGATTCATGTTTTTGCTTCACGATTGATAATACTCAAACAAAGGCATGAAGCTCACTTGATGTATAAAATAGTTCTTCTGTCTTTTTTTTTTTTGTCACAAATTCCTTTACACATGTATATTAGTAAGGATAAGGATATAATATGAGTAACTAAACAAAGAAGAGGTTGAATCTATATAAAAATAAAAAAATAAAAATAAAAAATAGAACGTTGGAATCATGTATCAATTAGAATGAGACAATTCTGTGGCTTTTTGTTTCTGTTGCATTAAAGCAAGACAATTCTTCATAAATTCTTGTTTTTATTCTTTTGGTTTTTTTAAATCTTTGGTTTATGACTTATGGGACAATGTTGGAATTTTATAAGATCAGTATGCTATGAATTTTAGCTTTTTATTTATATATTTTTTATTTTAAGTAAATTATTGTTTCATATTTTTCTTTTTTATAATGCTCAACCCAACCAACTCATCAAACTCACAAAAACTTTAATTGAGTGGGTTAAATTTCTTGGATGAGTTGAAAAGCCTCAAAAACCCACCCAACTCTCTAAATGTTCATCCCTAGTTTTGAAAATAGAAAATGCAACCTCATATAATTTTTTGTTTATTTTTTAAGTTTGAAATTTGAGAATTATGCTAAAAACAATTTATGGTTTTTGGAAAATTGGTCATAGATGAGTTGATGTGTGTCGTATCGTGTTAACAGCAAGTGAATTGTATAATTAAGCATGTTAAACTATTAATTTTAGATTAAACGGGTTGACCCAAAACCCACTCATTTATCATTTGTATGCATGTCAACCCGAAAATGATCTATATAACCCTGATCACCCAAACACGTTTATTTTATGTCAGTTTCAAGTCATGTTGTGCCAGAAATTATTAGCCGAATTCTAAGTTAGGACATTAAATATCACATGGGAGGCAATTTGGAGTGCAAACGATAACAAAGCAAATACAACAACAAGATGAAAAGCATTTTGAACAAACAGAAGCCAAAAAGGGAAGTGACACCGTTAGACTAAATGATTGGGAGAGAAGTCAAAATTTGACTAAAGGCAGAACTAAGGAATGAAGAAGAAACATGAGCTCAGAGCAATGAAAAGGAGCCGATTATTACAAAAACATGTGTAAATAGATTAACGCCTAAGGTGATGCGGTTATTGATGAACGACATAGATTAACTCAATTATTTTGACATTTGTCTGACACCCCAATGCCTGTAAACAGGGAGAAATTCTAATCATTTGTAACACTTTTGCTGACTTAAGAGTAAATAAGAATTTCTTTAAGGTTTATTCAATTTTTAAATTCAATTAAGTGAAGTATTGTATTGTATGTTGTTTGAGAGAATTTCGACTAAAACCATTTGCGCTATCTGTGGGAAACAAAAAACGGAAAGTCAGCTTAGATGTTTGTCGGAATTACGGCAAAAAGATCAGGTTGAAAGCAAGATGGCAGGAAGAAGGAATAATTGTATGAGGAATGTTCAAGATAATTGCACAGTATTTGGGAATCAAGGATTGCAAAATGTAGAAAAGACAGTTGGATCTGGCACAAACACTGATGACACTTTGGCAGAGGCAAAAGGAAGCCAAAGAAGTTCAGAAAGGATAGAGTTGATATGTCAGACGAGGTGGAATCCCAAAGAAGAGATCTTGCTCTAGGGAAAATCCAAGAAAAGAACAAGAGTCAAGCGCCATTTGAAGTGGTAGAAGAATCAACTACAAATGTGCCACGTAGGAAAAAAGATTCGACCATGAATAAAGAAAAGAATGCGACCACAAGAACTATGGTTGAGACGATCAGATTAGGTACAAAGGTACTTGTTGACCGGAGAATTTGATGAAGTAGGTAGACGATCATTTGCAGATTAAGATAAATGAATTCCAGAGTTTAACTCCAGCTGAAATTGTTATCAGAGAGGCAGGCGAAATGTCAAGATCCAACTTTACCAATAGGTTGTTGGAGATTCCTATACTCGAAAGTTTATCACCCTTAAATGAAGGAGTATGATGGCATGATAGATCCGATTGGATTTTTGCTTTTGTTTTAGCAAGTAATTGTAACCGTTTGTATTCCAGCGGTTTCAAAATTGAAACAATTTATTTGAGTAACGGATTTCATAAATGGTCTCTATTTATTTTCCCATTAAACCAATTTTGGTAACTGAATTTTCTGTTGCTATACATATGTGTTTCCTTGATGGGAGGATTGACAAATATGAAAACATAAACAACAATTACGTTCATTTTTCTGTATTGAACAAAAACTTGGTCCTCAAGTCCAGAAAATTCTTTTTAGAAACCAACACCATCAATTGAATTTTTGAAAGGACTTGGAAGCATCAAGGGAAGCATCAAAAAACTGGTTGTGCATCAATTGACAACAGCAACCCAACTACATAGTGCAATGGCCGGAGGTACACACCGTTTACACGCTTCTGTTGCATAATTTTGATATGCATATGGTTTTTGGCATGTTAGAATTGAATTTTATTGCTTACATTTGGTATCCGAACGAATTTGACCTCTGTTTGCATAAAGATATCTAGAAAATATACTGTGTAAAAACTCACAGTTCAAAATTTTTTTTATTTTTGGGCTTTTGATTTTAGCGTTTTTTAATTGAAACTAAGGTTAGAAATCATTAAGGCATTGGATTTGTAAGAATTCTGCGATTTGAAACGTCAAAATCCATGTCTGGTAGGTTTAGAAATAGCCGGGTTTTGTTCTGGGTCAAAACCAGGTCAAGATAACCAGGCTAAAGGTTGAAGATGAAGTGCCCGAGTGACCAAATGACACGTCGTTTTGACATTAGCCCTGCTAAAAACGACGTCGTTTTTGCTAAGCTAAGAATTGCTCAGCATCAAGAAAAACGACATGTCGTTTTAGGTATATGAGAAAACGACATGTCGTTTAACAAGGGGAGGACTCGTTTCCAGAAAAGAAAAACGACGTGTCTTTTGCTTTGTAAAAACAACAAGTCGTTTTAACATAGAAATGGCGTTTTTTCTAATATGGAAAAACGACAAGTCGTTTTGGGTCTCAATCCCAAAACTACAAGTTGTTTTGTTAAAAAAAAAACCCAAAAAAAAAATTTAATTTTTTCCAGATTTCATAAATTGATGTTTTTGAGGAAAATTTCATAAAATTTCAGGTTTTATAATTTTATGTGATTTTCATAATATCCACAATTTTGATATTTATGAAATTTTTCATATTATGGAATTAATTTATGAAAAATTCATAATTTTGAATATTCATAATTTTTTGTATTTGTTATGAATATTATACAGTATTTGTGTGGATATAATTTTGTAAAATTTATGTGCATATAGTGCTCATTATGAATAATTTGTGATTTAAAATTATGCATGCAATATTAAGTTAAATAATTTAGTACATTTAAATTTTGTGCAATAATGTGCTAAATTATGTTTTGAATGTATAATTTTAATCTATAAATAATGAAAAATTGGTACATAAATTATGGGTTTATTTGTTCATATTTATTTATTGCTTTAGGTAAATGCAATTTATTTATGAGCACAATTTTAGAATAAATGTCTAGTGATGTATATAATTTTGAATAATTAAAGAGTAGCCACAGCATCTTTGATTATACAAAATTATATTAAGTGTTTAAATCACATATGGTAAAAGGACATTAAATTGTGATTAATTATATGTAATATAATACATTTTATCCCACAGGAATTTTTATTATATATAATATGATTAATTAGGATGATGTATCAAATTATCTTTCTTAATTTACCCATAGGAATTAAGAAAAGGGAATATAATTTGACAGTGTCATCATAAAGATATACGAGTCTGTTTGAATTAGAAAATTTAGCCCATAGGCAATTTTTATGTCATTTGATTCATATTTTAACACATGATTTACATTGGTAAACATGTTATGAAGTATTGTAGCCTCAATTTAGTAACATAAGCATGTATGTTTTATTATGCAGCTTTAAGAACTTTGAATTACTCTGATTTTCAATGCGACATTCCTGAACTTAAGGGTGATAACTATAAGGTGTGGAAGGAGAGAATTCTCCTTCATTTAGGCGTAATGGACATTGACTTTGCTATCTGTAAGGATGAACCACCTGCCAATACAGAGACCAGCCAACCGGATGATGTTGATCGGTATGAAAAATGGGAGCGATCTAATCGTCTCTGTGTAATGTTCATAAAGACCAAGATCTCGGCTGGTGTACGTGGTTCATTGGAGCAATATGACAATGTGCAAGCTTTGATGAAGGCAATCGATGAGCAGTTTGCTACATCAGACAAAGCTTTGGCAAGCACCTTAATAATGAAGTTTTCATCCATGAGGCTCACTGGAATTCATGGTGTGCGAGAGCACATCATGCAAATGAGGGATATAGCGGCTCAGTTGAAGACTCTTAAGGTTGAGATGTCTGAAACCTTCCTTGTGCACTAAATCCTTAACATTCTCCCACATCAATATGGACCTTTCAAATATCCTATAACACACATAAGGCTAAGTGGTCCATCAATGAATTGATGACCATGTGTGTTCGAGAAGAATGAAGGCTTCTTATGGAAGCGGGAGAGAGTGTGCATCTGGCAACTCAAAGAAAGAATAAAGGGCAACCCAAGAATAAGGGAAAAGGCAAACTGCCTGCACAAGCTGATATCAAGAAGGAAATCCAGGTGTTCTTTTGCAAAACGAAGGGGCACATAAAGAAGGATTGTCCTAAATATCATAAATGGCTTAATAAAAAAGGTACTCAATTCTCACTTGTTTGTTATGAATCTAATATGGTTGATGTTGAGCATAAATCATGGTGGATTGATTTTGGTTCGACAATCCATGTCACTAATTCCTTGCAGGGGTTGCAAAACCTAAGGAAGCTAGTGGGAAGTGAGCTGTGCATCTATTCAGGCAACAAGATGCGCTCACATGTGGAAGCAGTCAGAACATGCAGTTTAGTATTGAGTAGTGGTTTTGTTTTAGAATTGGAAAAGACATTTTATATTCCTAGTTTTCCTAGGAATTTAATTTCAGTTTCAAGGCTTGTACCGTTGGGTTTTTCCTTTAATTTTTCAGACACTATATTTAGTTTGTTTTATAGATCTGAACTTATTGAAAATGGTAAGTTGTCAAATGGTCTTTTCAAAATTAATTTACAAAATGAAACTTCTTATACTTCTATGGATGTTCATGATAATGCTGGCATTAAGAGATGTGTTATGAACAAAGAATCTTTTATGTTGTGGCACCGTAGGTTGGGTCATATCTCTATTGAGAGAATAAAGAGATTAGTAAATGATGAGGTACTTAGTACTCTGGATTTTACTGACTTTGACACTTGTGTGGACTGCATAATGGGAAAGCGGACCAATATGTCAAAGAAAGGTACCAAGAGGAGTTCAGACATATTAGAGATCATACATATGGATATTTGTAGTCCAGACATAGACGGATATGGTCAAAAGTATTTTATTACTTTTATTGATGATTACTCACGATATATGTATCTCTACTTGCTTCATAACAAAAATGAAGCTATAGATGCCTTTAAGGTGTTTAAGGCAGAAGTAGAGAAACAATGTGGTAAGCAAATAAAGATAGTGAGATATGATAGAGGTGGTGAATACTATGGTAGATACACCGAAGATGGACAAGCACCTGGTCCATTTATGAAGTTTCTTCAAGAACATGGGATAGTTGCTCAGTACACTATGCCTGGTTCACCAAACCAGAATGGTGTGGCAGAGAGAAGAAACCGAACATTGTTGGATATGGTGCGGAGTATGCTTAGCAACTCCAAGCTTCCTAAGTCCTTGTGGGTTGAGGTTCTCAAGACGGCTGTGTAGATATTAAACCGAGTTCTAACCAAGGCTGTCTCAAAGACACCATTCGAGTTATGGAAAGGTTGGAAACTAAGTTTGCGACATGTATGGGTTTGGGGATGCCCGTCTGAAGTGAGAGTCTATAATCCACAAGAAAAGAAGCTAGACCCAAGGACCATAAGTGGGTATTTCGTTGGTTATGCTGAACGGTCTAAGGGATATAGATTTTATTGTCCATCACATACTACTAGCTTTGTGGAATCAAGAAATGCAAAATTTCTTGAGAATGACTTGATTAGTGGGAGCAATCGATCCTAGAACACTGTTCCAGAGAAAGATCATGCAGATGCTCAGCCTTTCACTTCGAGTAATAGAGTGATTGTTATACACAACATGCCTATAGTTCAAACGCATGTTGAACAACAGCCAGTCATTCAAGTTCCACTGATTGCTGATCAAGAAGTAGTAGATCCAGTTGAACAACAGATACAAGAACCTGTTGAACAGCCAGTTGATCAACATGCTTCTCAAGAGAATGTTGAATCAGCATTAAGGAGATCTACTAGAGTAAGGCGATCAGCCATTCCTAGTGACTATATTGTGTATCTACAAGAGTCTGACTACAACATAGGAGCCGAAAATGATCCAGAAACGTTCTCACAAGCCATGAGTTGTAAGGAATCTAACTTATGGTATGATGCCATGAAAGAATAGATGAACTCTATGTCATCTAATGGGGTCTGGGATCTGGTCAAGTTGCCTGATGGTGTAAAAGCCATTGGATGCAAATGGGTCTTCAAGATGAAGAATGACTCATTAGGCAACATTGAAAGATATAAGGCAAGACTTGTTGCTAAAGGATTCACTCAAAGGGAGAGTATAGATTACACAGAGACCTTTTCTCCTATATCCAAGAAGGACTCCCTTCATGTGATTATGGCATTAGTGGCTCATTTTGATTTTGAGTTACATCAGATGGATGTGAAAATGGTGTTCCTCAATGGTGATCTAGAGGAAGAGGTTTACATGAAACAACCTGAAGGATTTTCCTCTAGTGATGGTGAGCAATTGGTGTGCAAACTCAAGAAATCCGTATATGGTTTGAAACAGGCTTCCCGTCAATGGTATTTGAAATTCCATGCTGTCATCACTTCATTTGGTTTTGAAGAGAACATCATGGATCAATGCATATACCAGAAGGTCAGTGGGAGCAAGATTTGTTTCCTTATCTTGTATGTGGATGATATCCTTCTTGCTACCAATGATAAGGGGTTTCTATATGAGGTGAAACAATTCCTTTCTAAGAACTTCGATATGAAGGATATGGGTGAGGCATCTTATGTCATTGGCATTAAGATCCATAGGGATAGATCTCGATACATTTTGGGACTATCGTAGGAAACCTATATCAATAAAGTCTTAAATAGATTTTGGATGAAAGATTGTTCACCAAGTGTAGCACCCATTGTGAAGGGTGATAAGTTCAATATGAACCAATGCCCAAGGAATGATTTCAAGAAAAATCAAATGAGCAACATTCCTTATGCTTCAGCTGTTGGAAGCCTTATGTATGCTCAGGTCTGCACAAGACCTGACATTGCATTTGCTGTGGGAATGTTGGGCAGATATCAGAGTAACCCAGGCATTGACCACTAGAGGGCTGCAAAGAAGGTGATGAGGTACCTTCAAGGAACAAAGGATTACATGCTTATGTACAGGTGAACTGACAATCTAGAGGTGATTGGCTACTCCGATTCAGATTTTGCTAGCTATGTTGATTCGAGAATATCAACTTCTGGTTATATTTTCATGCTAGCTGGAGGAGCTATATCATGGAGAAGTGAAAAGCAAACGTTGGTTGCTACTTCCACAATGGAGGCAGAGTTCGTTTCTTGTTTTGAGGCTACTTCGCATGGTGTATGGTTGAAGAGTTTCATGTCAGGCCTTAGAATTGTAGATTCTATGTCTAGGCCATTAAGAATATATTGTGATAATTCAGCTGCTGTCTTTATGGCTAAGAATAATAAGAGTGGCAGTCGAAGTAAACACATCAACATTAAGTACTTAACCATAAGGGAACGCATTAAGGAAAATAAAGTGGTCATTGAGCATATAAGCACTGAATTGATGATCGCAGATCCTTTGACAAAAGGAATCCTACCGAAGTCATTTAAGGATCATGTAGTACAGATGGGACTTGGTTCCACAATGTAAATTTGTTTGTACATACAATTTACAATCTTAATAAAACTCTAATTCAGTTATGATATTTTCTCAATGCGCATAAAGTTATTGGAGGAAAATTCACATTTAGTAGGACCAAGAATAAACATTGGGTTTATTCATAAAGTTAAGTTACCATATAGAGAATAAAGTTTGGAAAACAATACATAGTAATACATGGAAGATAATACTCACAATTAGAGGAACTATCACCATGATTCATGTACTTGTTTCCTTAAAAGTTTGGGATTAATGAATATAAGGTTAAATATGGAGACCAAGTGGGAGAATGTAACCGTTTGTATTCCAGCGGTTTCAAAATTGAAACCAATTTATTTGTGTAACGGATTTCATAAATGGTCTCTATTCATTTTCCCATTAAACCAATTTTGGTAACTGAATTTTCTATTGCTATATATATGTGTTTCCTTGATGGGAGGATTGGCATATATGAAAACAAAAACAAAAATTACGTCCATTTTTTTGTATTGAACAAAAACTTGGTCCCCAAGTCCAGAAAATTCTTTTTAGAAACCAACACCATCAATTGAATTTTTGAGAGGACTTGGAAGCATCAAGGGAAGCATCAAAAAAACTGGTTGTGCATCAATTGACAACAGCAACCCAACTACACAGTGCAATGGCCGGAGGTACACACCGTTTACACACTTCCATTGTATAATTTTGATATGCATATGGTTTTTGGCATGTTAGAATTGAATTTTATTGCTTACAGTAATGACTTGGGAAACTAAAGATGAAGATTTGCAATGCAAAGTCTTTCCAAGGATGTTGATGGGGACTGCAGCGATATGGTTCAATCAGTTGGCCCCAACATTGATAGATAGTTTCAATCAATTGTCTCAGATGTTTATCACTCAGTTCATCTACAACTGAAAGACGGAAAAGACAATAAGAGATGTCATGAAGATAAAGATGGTGGAAAAGGTCAATCTCGTATCATGTTTGAATAGATTCATAACTGAACTAAACTAGATCGAAAGGGTAGATTCTGCTCCAGCGGTCGAAATTTCTATGAGGGTTTACTTTCATATCATGAGCTATAAGAGTATTTAGGGAGACATCCTCCAAAAGATATGACAGATGTATTATACCATATAGAAGGGAGCATAAGAGTAGAGGAAGCAAAGAAAGCAAGAACAAAAAAGAAATCAGAGCTAAATAAAGAAGAGAAGGTCATGGCTTGGCCTGCAATAGTCAAAAGGCCATGGAAGTCAAGGCTAGGTAAAGAGAATTTCAGACTGCAGAATGATTGACGGCTCAGAATAGGCCAGGTGGAAGGAGAAAATAAGAGAATGGTGAAAAGATACCTACAATATCCGACTAAGGATGAAGCAAAGTTAACAACGTTACTAAAGCAAATCTTCTATGAAATGAGACATTTGGGAATGTTTAGAATGTTAATGATGTGCCTTAGGCCAATTATGTAATGACCACATATTGACTTTGTTACATTTACGTTTTATTAATAAAGAGGCATTTTCATTATTGTTTTTTTATTCTAATTCCATGAATAGTTAATTCTACTTAAGGTCATCAAGTATGTGACTTGAAAGTAAAACTCTTAGGTGAAAATTGAATTATATTCTAGATTATCCCTAGTCGGTTATTATTATTGGGATAATAATGAATGAAGACTAGTATAACGTTTGACTGATGATTATGTTTTACTAATCATGTGTATGAGATACTAAGTCAACTCATAGATACATATTTAAGAAATGATGTATTGGATCGACCAGCTATAAGAATACTGCATAGATAATTGTCATAAGTGATTCTCATCACAATAGTATTATCCTAGTCCTCTGACCTGAAATCAACATTGTTTCCTACATGACAAGTTCTATATTTTGACACATTCTAATATTATCTTTAACAGGATGATGGAATGGATTGTTGTTGGATATAGAGTGATTAAGAAGGAATTTGTCCCCCATTTATTATGAGAAAGATATCTATGGGCCCCTCAATAAGTTAGATTGAAGAAAAATGTATGGCCATACTAGAATGAATTGATAAGGGTTATCAATATCAGTCTACTTAAAATCGAGAAATAATATGATTGAATAGTATAAGGATGACATAAACCATGCCTTATGTTTAATCAAGGTATCTAGTGACAAAAGGACTTTAGTACTTATTGTGGATTAGATTATGTCGGATTATTGACATTCGCATAACTTGGGTAATCATAATGCCTTGTTAGAGGCCGCTTATGATTTGTGGGCTAGAAACAGAATTTCAAGCCCAGAATTACAAGGTTGCACACTTAGAACAAACTAAAAACGAATTTTGGGTTTACTGTGTCTGGGTTCAATGAATCTGATAATGTTCAGATTCGATGTACTAGATATGTCTAGGTTCATTGAATCAGACATTATCTAGATTCTTTGAATCATATTCAAATTACAGACATTATTTAGATTCTCTGAATCATATTCGAATTACAGTTTACCCTAGTTAAAATCTGACTCTATCTCAAAGTCTATATATATATATATATGTATTTTAAGGTTTCTAGCCAAATTAAGAAAAAGAAGGCATTCTCTCATTCTAAAAGGTAAAAACATTAAAAACCCTAAAATTAGAGAGAGAGTCATTTACCGTAAGGAGAGGGTGCAAGCACACTAATTCATTTTTGAGAGAGTCTGTTCCTGTGGATACTTGCAGAGGGCGTTGCTTTAAGCAACAACATCTGAATCTGATCCCGAGTACGAAAAGCTCTAGTTTGGGTATCACCGGAGTGAACCTGCTCTCTTCTTTCTAGAAATCTTATCCTTTTTGTCATCCTAGTAAGATTCAATAACTTTCTTACCTATCTAATCGAGTTGCATGGATCCTACGAGGGTTTTGTGGGAATTAATTGTAATTTTCAGCAGCTTATTTGAATCATAAAATCCAACAAAACCCAACATAGAGATCCAAAACTAATTCTTTTAGGTCTAGAAAAAGAGACAGCTCCAAATATTGCGAATTACATAATGATCATCATCATAAGACTATATAATGCAGAGGTCTAAGAGGGTAGATCAAAGCTATGATTAGACAGTGGAAATTGTTGCACAACATAGAAAGGAGAATCAAGGAGGCATAGTTAGAGTTCATGGAAGGCCACACAGAGAGGAGAATTATAGATTCAATTTGCAAGCTAGGAAAGGAAAGGGAATGTTTAAAAGAGGTATGTCATATAATGCCCCTTTACGGAGGTCACAGATATTGTAACTTTAACCCTTGTTATCATTATTTTAAGGTAAATTATTCAAAATAAAGCATAGTTTAATAAACTTATCCTAGGATCCATGCATTTGTTTTATTTAATACTTTGAAACTAACTATATATATATATTTTAAATAATCTACCAATACCAAAATAATGAAACCATAATTTAAATAAACTTAAAGCAATCGTTCAAATATGCTTTTTCAGTTTAGTAAGCCAAACTTCAGACACCGACAGTCCCAACATGATAGCAATCCAAACTTCAGTCTTCAGTAGGCCGTCCAAAGCTCTACAAAATCAAAGTTTTAAAAGATCAATAAGCCGTTATAGGGTAATCAACAGGTCGATACTAACGTCGACAATCCGACCAATAATGCTCGGTAGGCTGATCCACTACAAATTTAAAAAAAAAACTTAAACAAGTCTTAAAACAATATAGTACGAAAAATTAACATACAAATAATAAAGCCATTGTTTAGTATCTAAAAATCTTTTCTTGGCATTCTTCCGTTTTCCAATTCATCGTTCTGAGCACACATGTTGTCCTAGCCCTCTACCTATTCCTTAACTCTTTTATCTTTATCTACAACATGATATAAGACTATGTAAGCAAAGGCTTAGTAAGTACACTTTTCTATCTCACAACATAAAGCATTTCATGAAATCATCATGTAACATCATATTCATAAACATCATCATCATAGTAGTGCACATGGCACAAGTTCATGCAGAACATATCTTTCATTAAAAATTTCATATTAAAACTTCATTCATTTTATCTTTAGGGGCTCAAGTGTTGCACAATTAAACATCATCATAGGCACGCCGTCATGAGAGGAGAGGGATAGCTAATCCCAAACCAAACATGATAAGCCCAACTTTTGGAGAACATCATAAACATAACATTGGGTGTGTAACACTTAATTAGGTGATACATATATACATATATATACTTTTAAGTTTTGACAAACCACTTCATTAAAATATACAATAAACCTTCTTGTAACATCAAAGGCTTTCATGGTAAACCTTATATAAAAGCATCATAGAAATCATCATAAAACATACTCCTAAACTTTTCATAAATTTCATCATGTTGCAGGTGAGAATGTACTTACTTGACTTGCTTACTAAACCTTAATTTTAGATGACGTTGCCGCGGTCTCAATGTGCTCACCTCTTGGAGTGTTCACGTCATTCACTCATATACAAGTAAAATTAATGTCTATATTCATGAAATCATCCAATACCATAATACATCATTCATCCTTTATCTCAAGAAACACTAATACACAAATACATTTTCCCAGCTTTTAGAATATTCATGCAAAACTGTAATAGAAAAACATGCCTGACTATTAAGAATTCACAACTCAATAATTCATAATTCACATACCATTAAAGCATGAAACTTTGCAGTGACAATGTTAACATTTGTACACATTACCTGCATTTTTCTTTAGTCATAAAAATTCCATTTGACAATTAAAACTAGCCATACATATCATAACATGAAATCTACCAGCATAATCAGAACTGTAAATAGCCCTAATTAAAGTCTGTGAAACAAATTATCTATATCATAAAATAATTTAATAAAAAAACTACATATACTAGACACACAAACTATAACATATCCAAAATTTAGCCTATATAAATTCAAAACAATTCAAAATGTGCATTTGAACTCAGGAGCAAAATAAATTTTAAATACATAAGGTAGTGAATACCCTTCAGTTAACACTTTGAAATACATAAACATATATTTACTTTGACCCTAAAATTTTTATTACAAGCCATAAACACATAAATACAATACCATAAAAAGTTTCGTTGTCAAATAAATTCATTTGGCTATAATAAAGAGTCACATAAGCAAGAAGTCCAGCATTGCCAAGCCTGACAGTAATAAACCTAACTAACAAAAATTTCAATAACTCTTAAACTACTTATAGAAAAACTATGAAAGTTCCTAGATCATAACCTAACATGTAATTGAATATTTATGTAAAATTTCATTTTGTAAAGCTTAACCAATCAGCAATGATTTGATCATGAGTGGTAGAGAATAAAAATTCAATATCTTGGCATTGAAAATTTCAAATAATGTGAAACTTTGAGGAACATCATCTTACATATATATGAACATCAAACTAAAATTTTATAGCTAACAAACATCTATAGACAAAGTTATGAGGGGGCGAAATTAAAGAGAAAAACTATTATAGACATAAACCTAGAATGAAATTCTTACTTGAATATGGTCCTTCTCTAATTCCTTGAATTCGCCCTAAAGAAGACTCAATATCTCTTTCAAGGAGAAAAGAAGAAGAAAAGGACGTGGGAAAAAGGGAGAGAAACTAAGAGAGGTTTTTTTTTTTTTTTTTGAAGAAGAAAATATATGTGAAAGAATAAAACAATATGACGAGATAGGTCAACAATCTTTATAATAGCAGTAGAATTTTTTTTCAAATCGTGGATTGATTTGTGGAAGGTGGAGAGGAACTTGGAAAGGAGTCAATGATTTGCTCCACTTACCTAATTTCATTTGTCAAAATAGGAAACCTTATCATGAAAATCAATCATCATAAAAAGTCAACTACTCCTTCACATGAAATAAGGAAATAGACAAAATAAAATATGCCAATAATTCAGAATATTACAACCCATCATATTAATCATTAATGCCACAATTTTTTGAGGATTTTATGTTGATTGCTCATCAGTAGTCTTAGGCCTGTCGATTACAAGGATCGGCCTACCGAAGTTATGAGACTCAGTCTGCCGATGAAATCCATTGGCCTGCCGTTCTGGAAAAATAATTCGGCCTGCCAAAGTACCACATAAAAAAATACAAAAACAAAACATTAAATATTTATCATGTAGGCATTATAAATGACATGAACATTCTGAGCACTTCAATTCCACGTAACCGTCATCTGTCATAATTCTCAAATAAATGGTTAGTAATATTATTTCATAAAGAAATTACATAACATCATTAATTGTCTAGCATTTAGCATTACATGTTCAAGTAGATCCAAAACAAAGAAGGTTGATTGTAGATATCAGCTTCAGTCAAGAAGATTTAGCACAAATTAAAACACTTCCTGATGATCCATTAGTGGTAACACTGAAGATCCATGGAATTAAAATCTAGAGGATACTTATCATCAGGGGAAGAGTATAGACATGTTCAAAAGGATGTGACAAATTAGAAGATGACAAGATCAAGTACATTACCATTAATCGGGTTTGAAGGTGCTCAGGTCACTCTAAAAGGACCCATCATTCTAAAATCAATCATCATAAAAAGTCAACTACTCCTTCACACGAAATAAGGAAAGAGACAAAATAAAATATGCCAATAATTCAGAAAATTACAACCCATCATATTAATCATCAATGTTATAATTTTTTGGAGATTTTTTGCTGATTGCTAGTCAGTAGTCTTTAGTCTGCCAACTACCAAGATCGATCTGCCAAAGTTATGAGATTCGGCCTGTTGATGAAATCCATCAGCCTGCTATTCTGGAAAAATAATTCGGCTACTGAACTTGAAAATTTAGCCTACCGAAGTACCACATAAAAAATACAAAAATAAAACATTAAATATTTATCATGTAGACATTATAAATGACATGAATATTCTGAGCATATCAATTCCACGTGACCATCACCTGTAATAATTCTAAAATAAATGGTCAGTAATATTATTTCATAAAAAAATTATGTAATGTCATTAATTATCTAACATTAAAAATTACCTAAAAAATGGCGGGTATTAAAATTCTACCCACCTTATAAGAGTTTCGTCCTCGAAAATCAAAACAATTGTGGATACTTGGCTTTCATATCATCTTCACATTCCCATGTAACTTCTTCCACTTTGTGATTGTGCATAAAACCTGGACCAAAAACCTGGACCAAAGGAATCTCTTTATTCATCAAGATTTTAGACTTTCGATCTAAAATCTCAACTGGCTTTTCTTCAAAGCTAAAGTCTTCTAGTATTTCAACCATCTGTGGTTTGATCACGTGTGTAGGATCCGGGACATACTTTTTAAGCATTGATACATGGAACGCATCGTGAATTGACAAAATCTTCGATGGCAAACTCAACTGATAAGCTACCTTGTCGATCTGCTTTATTGTTTCATAAGGTCCAACAAACCTTGGGTTCAACTTGCCTTTCTTCCCGAACCTCATAACTCATTTCGTTAGTGCAACTTTTAGGAATACAAAATTGCCTACAACGAATTCCAAGGTCTTCTCCTTTTATTAGCATAGCTCTTCTGTCAGCTTCGAATAATCTTTATTCTCTTTTGTATCAACTTTATCATCTTAGAAGCCTCATTGAAAAAATCAGTCTTTTCATCGTCAACGCTTTCCATCATCTTGTTTTCACCAACTTCATGCCAACATATAGGCGACCTACATTTTCGCCCATATAGGGCCTCATAAGGTGCCATACCAATCGTCGCCTGATAGCTGTTGTTATAAGCGAATTCTGCTAATGGCAATATTTTACACCAGCTAGCCTTGTAATCTAGGGTATAGGCCTTTAGCATATCCTGTAAAATCAAATTCATCCTCTCTGTTTGGCCATCAGTTTGAGGATGAAAAGCTGTGCTAAAGTGCAACTTAGTTCCCATCGCGATCTATACACTTTTCCAAAATTTGGATATAAACCTGCCTTGTGATCAAAGATGATAGACTTAGGAATTTCATGAAGTCGCGCTATTTCCTTGACATAAAGTTTCACTCCATAAAGTAAGTGATCTTAATAGGAATGAAAAACGCCATCTTCGTCAATTGATCGACAACAACCCAAGTGGCATCAAATCCGTTCATAGTCTTGGGCAAACTGGTGATGAAATCCATTGCAATTTCTTCCCATTTTCATTTTGGTATCTAAATTGACTGCAAATCGCTACCAGGTCTTTGGTGTTCAACTTTGACTTGCTGACATGTCAAATATTTCTTTACATAATTAGCAACATCACGTTTCATTCCAAACCACCAAAAGCCATCCCTTAGATCATTATACTTCTTTGTTGCACTTGGATGAATTGAGTAAGGAGTGTTATGAATTTCCACTAATATCCTTTCCCTTATGCCATCAACATTGGGAACACATAAGTGGCTCTTGAGATATAAGGTTCCACCATCGGCAACATGAAACTCTTCACATTTTCCTTCATCGATTTCCCGCTTGATCCTCGCAAGACTTACATCTTCGTCTTCTTTACTTTAAATCTCATTAAACAATGTTGGAGCAAGAGTCAGTGCTAAAAGCTGTACCAATATTAGTTCCACACTGAAGTCCAGAATCTCTTTCCTTAGGCTGAGACATCACTTGTAATGACATCAACGTTGCAACGGTCTTCCTACTCAGAGCATCAACCACCCGATTCGCCTTTCCTGGATGATAAAGGATTTCACAATCATAATCCTTCACCAACTTTAACCATCTTTGCTCCCTCATATTTAGGTCCTTCTGAGTGAAGAAGTACTTTAAACTTTGATGATCAGTGAAGATCTTACATTGAACTCCATACAAGTAGTGTCTCCAAATCTTTAGCGCAAAAACCATAGCTGCTAACTCGAGATCATGTGTTGAATAATTCTTCTCGTAATCTTTCAAATTCTCGATGTGTAGGCAATTACTCTGTCATTCTGCATCAATACTATACCAAGGCCCATCTTAGAAGCATCATTGTAAATTACAAATCCATCATTCCCTTCAGGAATCACCAAAACTAGAGCTGTAGTTCCCAGACAGCATTCACCTAGATGCTTCTTTCCACATTTGGCACATGGTTGTATCTACCTGTTATTGTTGTTATACTGTCCACCACCATGTTTCTTGTTGCTTTAGCCCTACTGGTTTTGGAAATTGCGCTTTCTCTTATTGTTCTTCCAATTCTAGTTGTTGTTGTTATTTCTACCTTGGGGTCGGTTTTGAGTGTTTACATTATTCGCTGGTTGACTTGACTGATGTTGGTTTCTTCTTAACTTTGACAAGTGGAATTTAGCTTGTTGCGCCTTTAAAACAACATATTCCTGGTTTTGGGGTGGACTCGCCCCATCAACAATTGCTGCAATTTCTAGTCTAAGAACTCTGATCAACTGTTTCGCTGACCATTCCTAGGCAAAGATGTACCAACTGGTCGAATTTAGCAACCACATCAATAACTGACATATCTCCTTGGCGTAGGTTCTCAAATTCATCGTAATGTTTTTGAGTGATGTTTATATGGAAGAACTTCATGTTGAATTCATGAACAAAATCTACCCATGTCATCTCATCTACATTTATACTCTATTTGATTCCATCCCACCAGATTCTGGCTTCCATGGTTAGACAGTACGAAGCACAAAGGTCCTTCTCTTTCTCAGTGAATCCCATTAGTTTCAGAGTTTCCTCAATCATTTTCAACCATCCTTGAGCGACCAAGGGATCCTTAGAACCCTCAAAGTCCACTGGCTTGACATGCTCCTATCTGACCAATAATGGTTCTTGATTGACAGGTCTTGCTTCTAGAGTAGGAGCTGGGGCTTCCTCTCTTTACGACTGAGGAGGAGGTGGCATGTTCTCACCTTGTCTTTCACCTCCTTGACTACTAGCTATAAGCTTCTTGATCTCTCTTCTTTGATCCTGGAGTTGCCTTTGTAGTTCAGCAATCATTGCCATCAGTCTTTCATTGGTTTGGTTGTCATTAGCAATAATGGCTTGAGCATGAGTTTGAATCCTCCTATGGCCTTGCATCTTTGATTTCCTAAAAGGATTATAAACTTAGGAATAAACTTTTAATTTTATTGTATGAGACAGAATTTTACTACTAAATTATGCACTAGAGCAATTATCACTATACAACTAAATCTTACACTTATCATTAAACTTACATGCATATCAATTTAACTTAAAACATACTTACTTGAAGGACTTAAACTAATATGTGGCAATGTGAATTGGAAACAGAATTCTGCTCAGATACCAAAACCTATAACGTCCCCTTACAGACGTCTTAGATATCGTTACTTTAACCCTTCTTATCATTATTTTAAGATAAGCTATTTAAAATAAAGTATAGTTTAATAAACTTATCCTAGGATCTATACATTCATTTTTTTATACTTTGAAACTAAATATATATATTTTAAATAATCTACCAATACCAAAAGAATGAAACCATAATTTAAATAAAACTTAAAGCAATCGTTCAAATATGCTTTTCTAGTTTGGTAGGTCGAACTTTGGACATTGACAGTCTGAACATCACTGACAGTCTAAACTTTAGCCTTCAACAAGCAGTCTGAGGCTCTGCAAAATCAGAGTTTTAAAACACCTAGATCTGTAAGCCATTAGAGGGTAATCGGCAAGCCGATACTAACATCGACAATTCGACCAATAATTTTCGGTAGGCTGATCTATTGCAAACTAAAAAAAAAAAAAAACTTAAGACAAGTCTTAAAACAATATAGTATGGAAAATTAACATACAAATAATAAAACTATTGTTCAGTATCTAAAAATCTTTTCTTGGCATTCTTTCATTTTCCAATTCATCATTCCTAGCACACACACCGTCCTAGCCCTCCACCTATTTCATAACTCTTTTACCTTTATCTGTAATATGATATAAGACTATGTAAGAAAAGACTTAGTAAGTACACTTTTCTATCTTACAACATAAAACATTTCGTGAAATCATAATGTAACATCATATTCATAAACATCATCATCATAGCAGTGCACATGGCACAACTTCATATAGAACATATCTTTCATTAAAAATTCCATATTAAAACTTCATTCATTTTATCTTTAGGTGCCCAAGTGTTGCACAATTAAACATCATCATAGGTGCACCGTCATGAGAGAAGAGGGGTAGCTAATCCCAAACCAAATATGGCAAGTCCAACTTTTGGACAACATCATAAACATAACATTGGGTATGCAACACTTAATTAGATGATACATATATGCATATATATACTTTTAATTTTTGACATACCACATCATTAAAACATATAATAAACCTTCTTGTAACATCAAAGGCTTTCATGGTAAAACCTTATATAAAAGCATCATAGAAATCATCGTAAAACATTCTTTCAAACTTTTTGTAAATTTCATCATGTTGTAGGTGAGAATGTACTTACTTGACTTGCTTACTAAACCTTAATTTTAGATGACGTTTCTATGGTTTTGATGTGCTCACCGCTTGGAGTGTTCATGTCATTCATTCATATACAAGCAAAATTAATATCTATATTCATGAAATCATCCAATACCGTATTACATCATTCATACTTTCATCACAAGAAATACAAATACACAAATACATTTTACCAACTTTTAAAATATTCATGCAAAACTGTAATAGAAAAACCTGCTTGACCATTAAGAATTCACAACTCAATAATTCACAATTCATATACCATTAAAACATGAAACTTTGCAGGGGCAATGTTAACATATATATATATATATATATACATTACCCTAATTTTTCTTTAGCTATAAAAATTCCATTTGATAGTTAAAACAAGTCACATATATCACAACATGAAATCTGCCAACATAATCAGAACTATAGCCAGCCCTAATTAAAGTCTATGAAACAAATTATCTATATCATAAAATAATTTAATAAAAATATTGCATGTACTAGAACACAAAACTATAACATATCCAAAATTTAGCCTCAAAAAAATTTAAAACAATAAAACATGCGTTTGAACTCAAGAGCAAAATAAATTTTAAATACATAAGGCAATGAATACCCTTTAGTTAACACTTTAAAAAAATATATATAATTACTTTGATCCTAAAATTTTTATTACAAGCCATAAACACATAAATACAATACCACAAAAAGTTTTGTTGTCATATAAATTCATTTAGCCATAATAAAAAGTCACATAAGTAAGAAGTCTAGCATTTTCAAGTTTAATAGCAATAAAAACCTAACTAACAAAAATTTCAATAACTCTTAAACTAATTTTAGAAAATCTATGAAACTTCCCATATCATAACTTAACAGATAAATGAATATTTTTGCTAAATTTCATGTAAATCACAATTTTTTTGCCTTTTCAACATAGACTGCATTTTTGTAAAGCTTAACCGATTAGCAATAATTTGATCATGAGTGGTAGATAATAAAAATTCAATATCTTAGCATAGAAAATTTCAAATAATGTGAAACTTTGAGGAACATCATCTAACATATATATGAACATCATACTAAAATTTATAGCTAACAGACATCTATAGCCAAAGTTATGGGAGACAAAATTAAAGAGAAAAACTATTACAGACATAAACCTAGAATGAAATTCTTACCTCAATATGGTCCTTCTCTAATTTCTTGAATTCACCTAAAAAAAGACTCAATATCTCTTTCAAGGAGAAAAGAAGAAAAAAAGGACATGGGAGAAAGGGAGAGAAACTAAGAGAGATTTTTTTATTTTTTGAAGAAGAAACTATACGTGAAAGAAGAAAACGATATGATGAGGTAGGTCAACAATCTTTATAATAGCTATATAATTTTTTTTTTAAATGGTGGATTGATTTGTGGAAGGTGGAGAGGAATTTGGAAAGGAGTCAATGATTTTCTCCACTTACCTAATTTCATTTGTCAAAATAAGAAACCTTATCATGAAAATCAATCATCATAAAAAGTCAACTACTCCTTCACATGAAATAAGGAAAGAGACAAAATAAAATATGCCAATAATTCAAAATATTAACCCATTATATTAATCATCAATGCCACAATTTTTTGAGGATTTTCTGTTGATTGCTCATCAATAGTCTTAGGCCTGCTGATTACTAGGATCGGCCTACCGAAGTTATGAGACTCAGTCTATCGATGAAATCCATTGGCCTGTCGTTTTGGAAAATAATTCGGCCTACCGAAGTATCACATAAAAAAAAACAAAAACAAAACATTAAACATTTATCGTGTAGACATTATAAATGACATGAACATTCTATGCACTTCAATTCCACATAACCGTCACCTGTCATAATTCTTAAATAAATAGTCAGTAATATTATTTCATAAAGAAATTACATAACATCATTAATTGTCTAGCATTTAGCATTACATGTTCAAGTAGATCCAAAACAAAGAAGATTGATTGTAGATATCAGCTTCAGTCAAGAAGATTTAGCACAAATTAAAACACTTCCTAATGATCCATTAGTGGTAACAATGAAGATCCATGAATTAAAATCTAGAGGATACTTATCATTGGGGGAAGAGTATAAACATGTTCAAAAGGATGTGTCGAATTAGAATATGACAAGATCAAGTACGTTACCATTAATCGGGTTCGAAGGTACTCAGGTCACTCTAAAAGGACCCATCATTCTAAAAGTTGAAGCTATAGACCGAGTTCTAGATGTTGACTTTGTGGTGTAGATTCATGTCAAGCTACAATGCCATCATGGGGAGAGGATGGATTCATAAAATGAAGGGAGTAGCCTCAACTTTGCATTAGGTCATTAGATGTGTAAGTCTTGATGACCGATCTATGGTGGATATAAGGGGGATCATCCAATGGCCTAGATCTGCTATGATAAGGCCATGAGTGTTAGAATAGGTGCCTATGGATTAAATGATGTAATTATTTTTGAAGACATTTAATCAACAAAAAGTCTAATATTTATTTCATTATATCAAATATGTCCTCTTTATGTTCATTTATGTTGAATGTAAGACAAGCAAATAAAAGTCTAAGACTGTTAATCTAAATCATTAAGGTCATGCATATGATAGACAGATTATGCAAAAGAAATGATCTTAAAGGTGGTAGTCTAAATATAAAAGGTTTGCAATCAAGAAAATAAAGTTGGGTGCTTTATTCATATTAAGATTGATATGTTGCTTACATCCCTAATGGGAGATGGCTTCTCTTGGTCATCGGAGTGAGACTCTATAAGTAAAGGCATTGGTATATTGTCATTGGAGATAATATATTAGATCGGAACTAAAGATTAATTGATTTAGTTAATAATTTTATTTGAATAAATCAATTCATTCTAGACAATCATATCTGTTACATCTTAATCTTGAAATGAATCAATGGATTTGTATTCTTGACTTGTGTCTTTTAATGTATCAAAGGGTGACATCCTGAATCATATGTAGGTACATATACCGGTACGTTGGAGACATAACTCTTGAATGACATTGACTTACTATTCATAGATATGAAATCCATAGCTCTTTTATAGAGTTAATGATATTCTCTTTCAACATTATCCTATAATTGGAAACTAGAGAGCTCAAACATGTGGATATACATATGTGTAACCGAATGGTATACTATCGTATTGGTTATGAATAGTAAGGTTTTCAATGGTGAGATAATCGAACATAAGATAAATATAATCAGGAAGGTAAAACAAAATTTATCTTTAAGCCAATTATGAATATTTTATTAGGATGTTACACATATAATATGTCATGGATGTTTAACTTATTGAAGTTTTGTAATTTATATATAGTCCGAGAGTATAGCTCTAAACTTTTCATGAACTAGCTTTAGAGTTGATAATTGTAAAATGTACATATTGAGGATACGTCATTTTATAATTATAGAAGCTTAATCCATATATGTCCACCGGGTCTTCTTTGCCAGCTCTCATATTTCCTGTAATGATACAGCATGATTTTCTGACATATTGGTAACTTATGTTAATTCTTAAAATTGGCTTAAATTTAATTAATTAGATTTAATAATTTATGTTTTGTTTATTATTTGAATTAATTTACAAAATTAATTCAAGATAAACATATTGAATTATTCAAAATATATTTTATTTGAATATGAGATTATCTGTATATATGACAATTTAATTTAATAACTTCTTTATTGGGTTATTTGAATTAAAACTGAGGCTGTATGAAAGATACCCAAGTCAAATAAAGTGGTAATTATTTGCTCGGTTTAAATCGAGTCAATTAGATAACCTCAATAGTTGGAAAAAACGCATGGCTGGATCAGCCTTGACCAGGCAGTCGATCGCCTCTACCAAGTCAACAATCCTTGGCTCATGCATTTTTGTGACAAAATTTGATTTTAATTTGAATTTTGAAGCCTACTGTTAGAAGAATAAGTCCCTATTTGACCACTATAAATAGGAGAAATTTTCCTATGGTTCAACATCATATGTGCAGTCACTTGAGAGGTTTAGAGGGAGATTTTTAAAGAGAGAAATTCTATCACGCTAAAAGAATTGTTGTTCAATATCTCGAATAATAATTCTTATTGTCTCTTATGATTATGGGGAGCAATTACTGAGGGAAAATTAATCAACGTGTTGTTGGGGTACAATTTGGACCGGCCCAAATTGCCCACGGGCTCTAGTGGCCCAATAACGATTATCAAACGAGATCAGCTTAATCGAATCGACTATTCATCAGGTTCGTTTGGATCGATTACTTATTCTGAAACTTTTCATCCAAGAATGACCCATGCTTTCAGGCCATTGTTCGTTCGGATCGATTGAATCGATTTGACGGTTAATAGCACATTTTGACGGTTAAAACACGCAAGTTCCTGGACCGAAGCATGACGAAGACGTAATTTTTGCAGCTAATCATCAGTTAACATGTGTCCCACTATTACAACTACTCACGAGGCATTATTCCTCTCCGCTTGATGGTTGACGATCACGATTTCATCTCATGCTCTATATATAAGGGGAAGGTAGCTTTGTGGAGGGGAAAAAAGAAAAAAGTACTGAAACTCTGCCCATTTATTTTCTCATCTATTCTTGCTCTCTTGTAATCTGTACTAAGAAAACTCAATAGTGAATTACAGTAGACGTAGCTCTTCATTAACAGAGTGAACCACTATAAACCTTGTGTGTTCTTTTGTTTCTGCATAAGTTTCGTTTACTTGGTCTTGATCTCGTGCATATATTCGAGTGAATAGGTCCATTTAACGGTGATTTGTGTAACAGCCCCTTATGGACGTCACAATAGTCGTTACTTTCATCCTTGTTATCATTATTGATAAAATAAACCACTTAAATTTAGACACAATTTGATAAACATATCCTAGGATCCATGCATACAAATTTTTTTTTAAAAATATTCCAAATATTTCAAATCTTTTTTTTTTCATGGTTTATCAATGCCAAATTAACAATGTAACAACCTGAAATTTTAATGCACGGGAAATGCATTAAATTGAGGCAAAAAACGTGATTTAAGGAAAAGTACTATATAATAACATGAAATTATACGGTATTGAAATAATACAGTGTAAGAAAAATACACTGATGAAATTATGCAGTATGAAAATTACACTATAAAAGTAATACAGTGTAAGAATTAGACTGTTGTAAAGTCACACAGTATAGAATTAGACTGTGTAAAAAGTGTAGATTACACGTTTTTATATAAAAGCAAAGAGAGAAAAAAAAAGGGGAAATTTGGATAAAACTCGACACTTTCTCTCTCCTCACTTTCTCTCTCTACTTTCTCTCTCCTCACACAAAAATGAGTTTGAGAATTCAAGCTCCGTTTTCGACACCTCCCACACTGTTGGAAAGATCTCGACGAGCTGAGCTCGACGGTGTGCTAAATAGCCCAAAAGGCCGTCAGAAGAGGGCTCACACGCCGCCCAAAGTGGCTGTGAGACCCATTTCTTCCCGAGCTGATTTCTCCTCCGTCCGACCACCAATCGAGGAGATTTTGGTCTCTATGGACTCAGGGTGAAGAGAGGAACAATATGGTACCCATTTCCCAGCTCAATTCCATCTAGAAGGGCTTCGTCGAAGTTGCCCTAGCTCTGTCGTGGCACCACTGTGGGAACCGCTATTCTCGGTGGCGGCGAGGCACACCGTCGGTGCCAAAAGATTTAGAGGGGGATGGCCATCAAAACCTCTCACCCAATTGCCCAATAGGACCGTTGCCGGCTGGAGAACCACGAACGCCTGCCACCGCCATCGTGAGGAGCTCAGGTTTGCTGTTTTAGGCCGTGTTGGGCCAAATTGAGGGCACGAACACCCTCAGAGGAATGAGAGGAAGCCATTCGAAACCTCAATTTCGAGCAACCACCGCCGGAAGAGCACGGACGGCCTCCGCCACCTAGCGCCACCGTGGGCAAGGTGGAGCCACCGTTTTAGGAAAAATCGAGCAACCCCATGAGAGGGAAACTGCTCAGAGGGACCTGGGGAAGCTTTTCCCCAAGTCAATTTTACGACATCTCCGTCGGAGAAGGGAGATCGACACCGCCGGTTGTGGCCGAGAATCCCACTCTCAATTTGAGTGGATGGAGGCCAAATTGAGTGAAATTGACCCCACCAATGGACTCAGGAGGGTCGATTTAGGAGGGGTAGGCTCAAGCCCAGCCATCAACGAGACCGTTTGACACCGGTCAACCGTCGGTCAACGACGGTCAACAGCTAACCAAGGCCCGTTTTGTGATTTTGTGATCCAGACCTCTGATCGATGATTCGAGACCGCCTCCTGACTCGTTTTGATGCTTTGAATGCAACGGTGACCTCTGTTCGAGTTAATTCCACTCCGATGAAAATCATCTAGTACCGACTACACGTAAATCGAGACAATTCAAACTGCAGTATCAGAGTCCAGAATGATATGTTAAAGAATGTATGATCTCCGGGAAGCACTCCTAGCCATGTATGGTCGCTCAAGGAGTACTGCAGAGGATGCTTCATATACTATTAATATAGCGAGGTACAACTGGACCCGCGTAGCTCGAAGTCCAAGTAAGTAGCAATCTCGCGTACAGTATGTACTATATTAAAATGCATTGTGATAGATGCTAAGTTGCAAGGATTTTAAGTTCAATTAAGGAAAGAATGAAGGAAAATGACACCAAGGGCAAAATGGTCATTTTATGAAAAATGATCAAAATGGACCGAGAACGCCCGATGTCGAGAAACGTTTCTTAGTGGCAATTTTCCATATTATGTATGTAAGGGAATATTAAGTTAAGTTATGAGTTTGGTCAAGTTACGAAATGGACGAAAAACTCGTCAAGGGCAAAATCATCATTTTTACGAAAATGGCTAGAACGGAGCCAAACACTCCGATTTATCATAATGTTATTAGATGGAAAATGTTTTGTAATACGTTGAGTAACGTCACCGTCTTGTGTGATGAGAGTTTTAATAAGGGATGTTTAAGTAAACGTGAGGTAACCCAGTGGGTTACAAAATTAAGGAAAAGAAAGGGTAAACCGACAGTTTACGGAATTATGAAAAAGGGGATGAATGTTTAACGTTTATGTTTTATTATCAATCGAGTGGATTGATAAAAAGAAAGATTATTAATGAGTCGGTTGTCGTATGATCAGGACACAAGAGCCGACCAACGAAAGGAAAAGGAAAAAGGAATGAGACAGGAAAGGAACAGTGAACGCTAGAGCATAATACGGGTAAGTTCAGACTTCACCTACAGCATGATGTAAATGATTTTTAAATCTTTTGTTATATGTTTATAAATGAGCTTGCAAGTGTTGGAAAAATAATACACAGCGAAATTTTAAAAATTTTAAATCAGAGTATTTTTTAAAACACAAGTTTGACATGCTATATGTATAAATTAACCTGATCTTACTGACCTTGTATTTGCAGAAAAGCTCCCGAAATCTGTGTAGAGAAGTAACGTTCCAAAAGAGCCTCAACCAACTGGTCTTCTTTGCTATTCTCTATCCACGATCGGAGTGAGTGTGGGCTCACACGTACAGCTCTTCCTCAAGGTGACTCTCCTTCCAACCAATTG